>JAAEAF010002005.1:0-78588 GCA_011037195.1 Triatoma infestans
AACAGCGAGATGGACTTTTTAAGAACTCCAATTCGCCATCTGATATTGTTCTTCGTTTAGTAGAGCCAGTCAGCAACCACGGATAATTGGTATACAAGCTATGCATTAGCAGAAAAATTATTAGCTACTAACTTAACCCTTGTTGGAACTCTGAGGAAAAATAAGCCAGAAACCCCTAATGCATTTCTGGCAAACAAGAAAAGGGAAGCGAACAGCTACCTTTTTGGGTTCACAGAGAAAATTGCAATGGTGTCTTATGTACCCAAAAAATCAAGAGCAGTAATTTTGTTATCTACAATGCATAGCGATAAATCAATTGATAGCGGAACAGGGAACAAAAATAAACCCAAAATTACTTTTTGGAGAGGTGTACTTCAAAAAAAAAAATTTCGTTTTATTAAGTTTAGATTCTGCCATTGTGTGATGGATGCAAAACATTATTATTTTTATTTTTTATTTATTTAATGCTTTATAGAAAATACATTCTGTAGCAAGAGAGTTGGCCTCTGCTAGACAATAAAAGCTGCAATAGAAAAAAAGGATGAAATGAAAATACATCAAATAAAATTTAAGCCTTAAAATACAGAATAAAAATATAAATATTACAAAAAACAAACAGCAATGTATTCTAGTAAAAATAATAATTAGTACTGGTACAAATTCCTTCATATCATTAAATTAATTAACTGAAAATTTAGATTCATTCTTAAAAAGAGATAGCGTTATAACTACCAAAAATACAGTTAACAAATTTTGATCTCTCATCTAAAGCGCCCGCAAGGTAAAATACATTTCAGTTTTAATTTGTCCTCAATATTAAATAGAGGGAGGAGAGGGTCAGGGCCAGCCCTTAAATACTTGTGGAGCCATTTCTCCCTTAGTTTTCCATAATAAGAGCAGCTTAAAACAAAATGTGCAATATCATCTTTTTGATTACTAAAACAAGTAAAACAGGTTCTATCAGGGTAAAAATGATGTCTTACACAATTATACAAAACAGTTGGATACTTATTGCTAATTACCCTGAATTGAACAATTACTCTAGTCATTACAAAATTACAATTAAAATTAATAAGCTCATTATTCTGCCCTAAAGTACATAAAAATCTGTAATTTGGATTATATGTTGAGTTAATTATCATGTCTATATCTCTGCTAAAACAGTTATTAGAAAATTTTAAATTTAGCTCTTTTAAGGTACAACTATTCGCGTTCTGCAGCTGCCACACATCCTGAGCTCCAATGGAAAACAGTAAATCCCTCAGGAAACCAGCCCAATTAAAAGGAACATTAGAGTTAGGCAGAAGTTCTACAAGTCTGGTATAACACTTTCTCATCAGAGAAACATTATCCGCGGATAACAATTTTACCCAGAATTTCAAGGCTCTACTAAAGACTCTGACCTTAATGTGGAGGCATTCAGATTCAAGACGGACATAACTATCAGGGGTGTGAACTGGCAGAGTCAGGAGCATCTTTAAAAACTTTAGTTGAACGCGTTCGACTTGAGTAAAATAGTTCAACGCCCAGATTTCTGAGGCGTATAAAAGCACGGCGGAGATCATACTATTATAAGGAAGCATTTTAGACTTCCAATTGTCAGATTTGTAGTATGATAAAACGTTTAAAACTCTCGGTATTGCAACGGAGCTCTTAGATACAAAAAATTCGCATGCCAGTCTAAATTTCCCAGAGGAAGCAAAAGGTACACCTAGGTATGTAAAATTACTTCCAACTACTATTGGGACACCATTGTATGTAAAAGTAGAATGTTTCTTGATGCGGCCAGCCCTGTTAAATGGTGCTATATCTGTTTTTGAGGTATTCACTACAAGCTCATTTCTTTCGCAGTACTTAGCTAATAACGAAAGTTTAAATTGAGCATCACACCACGAATATGCCAAGATAGCCAGATCATCGGCATATAGTAACATTAACAGGTCAGTCGCGATATCGATGCTGACACCAGTAGCCCCATTAAGGCGGAAAAAGTCCACAATATCACAAATAAAAAGTGAGAAAAGCAAAGGAGATCATTTTTCCCCCTGAAGGACTCCTCTGTTGACATTTATTTCCCTAGATTGAGTGGCTTGTTGGTCAATGAAAACTACAGCATTATCATATATTTTTTTAATTAATCTTATAAATTTTGGGCTAATTCCTTGATCAAATAGCTTGAGCCAAAGAAGGTCGTGGGACACAGAGTCAAAGGCCTTCATAAAATCAACGAAGATGACCCAGACCTGACTGTTCTTCGACCTTAACTGGATGTTAATGGCAGAATTCAGAACAAAAACAGCATCGGCGCAACTCCTTCCGGCTCTAAAGCCGAATTGTTCCACCGGTAACACCCCATTTGATTCAACCCAACTGTTAAGTCGACTGTTCACAATTTTTGTAAAGATCTTTGTAATACAATTTACAAGGGCAATGCCCCTGTAGTTCTCGGGTAATTCAGGGTTCCCTTTTTTAAATATTGGTTTTAGCTTGATAAGACTCCAAGCTTCGGGCACTGTTTCACTTTCCCAAATGACATTTAGCAGATGTAAGAGATGATGAAACCAGTTAGCAGGTAGAGTCTTGAAACATTCGCCAGGAATCAAGTCAGGGCCGGGCGCTTTATTACTCTTGCTGGAATCTACACTGTCGATAAGCTCTTCTAAAGTAATACACGAATCAAGGTACTCATCTGAGACGCCATAGAACTGAACCAATTCTAAGGGGTTCGAGGAGTTAGCTCGAAATAAGTTAGTATAAAATTGCTCCCAAATTCGAATATTTGAAATATTAATTTGAGGTTTCCTATTTAAGGCCTTAACTAAATTCCAGAATTGCTTAGAATTATTTATATTCATGAAATCGGACCTTAATTTATTCTTAAATGTTTCTTCCTCCTGCCTAATAATTTTTTTATATTGACTTTTAGCATTCAAATAGAGTTCAAACAACTCTCCCTCAAATCCAACCCTTCTACATTTTCTATGAATAGAGTTGAAGTATTTTTTAGCGGCTCTACAGTTCCTATTATACCAAGGTTTGCTATAAACAAACCTATTAGAAGAATGTATATCTTTAATAATTCCTGATTTTCTAGCTGCCACTTTCATAGTGTCAATCAAGTTACCATTTAGAATTTCCACAGAATCACTAGAGACATATATATTGTCAGAATAATCTAGTAAATAGTAAAAGTATATTAAATTTTCTGGGGATTAATCCAGCTTTGAAAAGTTATTAACAATTACAGGCCTAGTATCCTTGGGGAAGGCAGATACCCCAGGTTCACTGTACATTAAAGAGCACAGAAAGTGGTCCGAGAAGGAAAAATTGTCATGGACCTTGAAATCGAGACAACAGTCCAAAGCCAAATGATTGACCCATGTCAGATCTATGGTGCTCTTTCCCTGGGAGCCAACAAAAGTGTACCGTCCTGGAGAGTCGCTGGGAGATCTGCCGTTACACAATAGAAGTCCCAGCTCCTCCATATGTTGTATCAGGTAGCGACCCCTCGTGTCCAGCTTAGCATCCATCGAAGATCTAACGCCAGTAAAGAAAGAATCATTAAATAGGTCATTATCTAAATTGTTACCATTGCCAATTCTAATGTTAAAGTCCCCAGCTAGAATAAATTTATCATTAACATAACTTCCCATTAAATTATATAGAGTTTCATTAATAAATTTTACTATCACATCAAAATTCAGATCAGGCGGAAAATATAAATACCAACAATTATGAAACCAGACAGAAATGACAGCCTCAGAAAAATCCAGTTTTCATTGGACTCAATTAAAACAAAATTATTAAACATACTTTTTTTAACATAAACAACAATTCCACCGCTGGCCCTACCTCTCAGAAAATCTTTCCTGGCTTTACAAACAAAATGTGCATAATTATTATCTACAAAAGGTAAATAAGTACAATCCTTAGTTGACCATGTCTCACAAAAGCCCAGAATGTTAAACTTTAAGAGCTCACTAATCTGATCATTATTTAAGTAACTTAATGTGTTAAAACCATGAATATTCCAAAAACCAAAGTTCAAAACGTTAGCTTTACTTACAATATTTCCTTCAGAACTGGAATTATTAGGAGTTACTTTTTCGACGCTGTGGACAAAGGCTTCTTTAGTAAAAAAGGTGTAAGGGGACCAGAGGGAGTAGATGGGCACTCTTCACGGTTCTTCCTCTTCTTCGTAGTCTTCGAGGCTCCTGATTGTGCCGATGTGTCCGTATCTTCACAGTCTGTGTCAGTACCAAACAAGTCAAAATAGGCAAGTTTGTGTTTTCCCATCTGAGAAGTGGTCAGATCAAGGAGGTCTTCAGATGAGCGAACATATATTGGAGTAGCATTTTCAGCTAATTTAACCATTACGAGTCCATAATCGAGACAGTTTACCTTCTTTCAATAATGCTTTAGCCTCTTTAAAAACTTTGAAGCTGGGCGGTGATAAATATTCATTGACATAAATTGATGATGATGCATCAAGGCCAAAAATCTTCAAGGACAATTTCTTCTTATTTAATTTACATTTAATTAGAAAATTTAACTTTATAGAAGTTTTCAAAAATTTTACAAATATTGGCGAATAACTGGAGTTTCTTCTAACTCGACCTCGGTAGATACTATCAATAACTTCTCTGTCAAATTCAATATCAAGTTCTTTTGAGATAGTTTCTAAGATTGAAAATAAATTTTCATTAGGCAATTCAGGTATATTGTCAATTTTCAGTATATTTTGGTACGCCTGCTGAGAGAATTCAGAAATAGATCTTTGTAGTTCAATAATTCTATTATTTAATTTAATATTATCATTTTTTATTTCCAGTATATGTTTCCCTGCTTTTTTTAATATCGTTAGAAAATTTAAGAGATAATTTATTAACATCTTTTTTAATATCAATAATATCTTTTGACGAGCTTTGGTGTTCGAGTTTAAAAGCAGCTAAATCTTTTTGAATGGAAGTCATATCACTACTTATCTTATCCAGCCGGATGGATGCAAAACATTAAAATATATTAATTTTAAATAAATCAAAATTATCAAAATATGTGACATACCCTTGCAAAAGGGCAAGCCAGGTAGAAGAGTTCAGTTACTGGCATTGTACTACCCCTTCTACTAACAAGGGAGGAACTGAAGAACAAAGAGAAACATTCTTTCCAACATAGACGAGTGCTACAAATCAAGGTGGAAACATATACCAGTATTACGTTATAAGAAATTATTATAAGCTATTGTGATATTCAAAGTAACTTAATTTCTCTTAGAGAATATATTAATTTAAACTACCAGAGTGTTCTTAATTATTCTTACATTCTATCTCAAGCAGAGTGCACTCCGTGAGTTTATAGAGTGAAGATCGTGTCTCGTTTATTTTTCAAAAAAATAGTAGTTATAGCGATTGTATCTGTACCAAAATTTGTATAAAGAAAGTGTATAGTGCAGAGTTTAATATATCTCGCAACGAAGAATTTTCATCGACGGGTTTCAGAGAAAATAAGGTGAAAAATTTGTTACATTAGCAGCTACTTTGAAGCCTGATTGTGCATGAAAATTACGTAGACGTGACGCATTTAGTGACAGAGTAGTGGAGATAAAGTATGACGTCTACATGGCATCATATGTGATGCAAGGTATGACGTAGTGGTGATAGTGATTTAAATCCCTCTATATAAACTCTTATAATAAACTTCCGTGTTTGTACACAATTTGTTTATCTGAAAGAACTGTGTACTGTGTTACTGTTTATTATTTAAATCTTTATTATTGGTTTTTGGTATCATATGTGTTGTATTGTTCTGTATTTCTGCAGCTAGGTGTACGAACCCTTTGTTTATTAAAAGTTATTAATATATGTCTGACGGTTTGAACATTTCTTCTAGCGCTAAGGAGGATTGTCAACCAGTCAGGGTTTTAAAAAGGAGCAGAAGTTCTCCAGAATTTAAACAACACGGATTCAAAAAACATCAAATTGCACTAAGTGAGTTAAATATGAATTCACTTTGTTCTGGTAGTCCGGAAGTGGGCAAGATGACTATGAATGAATTGATGGCTGGCTTTAGCGCTCTTCTGGATTCAAAAAATTATGCCACTAAGAATGACCTTACGTTGCTAGAAAAGAGATTGCAGGAAGTACACGAAGAAAACATGGTGATGAGAAAAGAGATTGAGGAGTTGAAAATTACCACAGAAAGAAGAGATGTGTATATGGATAATCTCGAAAATTATGTTAAAAGAAAAAACCTTATTTTTCGAGGGCTGGAGTTGAAAAAGGAAGAAGATTGTAAAGAAAAAGTAAAGTTATTTTGTCATGAAGTGTTAGGGATAGACGCAGAAAAGCTGAATTTGATAGAAGCTCATCCCTTGGGTGGTTTGGAAGGTGATAATCAAGCTGTAATCGCATATTTTACTAGTTACTGTTTTGATCCTCAAAAGAACTAGACGTTTGAAAGGCACGACTTTTGTGGTACATAGAGATTATGCCTACAGAACAAGAAGGAAGAGAAGAAAACTGGCGGCGGTAAGAAATGAAATAAAACGCCTGAATAGTGATGTAAAGGTACTATATCTATGCGGGGTGATATTTTGTTGGTGGAGAGATATAAATTTGAATGGAATGATTCAAGAGGACTCACTTACAATGGTGTTGAAGATGGGGTGAAGAAATTGAACGAGCTTTGTCATTTGGAGATTGGTGACATGGTGACAAAATTAATAAGTGGGCAACAATTGAAACAAGATGATGCTGGGCCTAAATCAGTGAAAAAATGAGATAAGTTTGTCTGTCAGAAAGTAAAATCTATTAGTGATAGTGTTTTTGTAAAAGTTCTATATTATAATATAAACGGGCTGAAAAGAAATAGAAATAATTTTGATTTTTTGATTATATTAACGAATTTGATATATTTATGTTGTCGGAAACGCACGTTTTAGAGGATGAAATTATTTTGTTCAAAAACTATTTTTCACAATTTGAATTAGTCTGGGTTCCTGCTTATAAAAATAGTCTATTTGGCCGTGGAATGGAAGGGTTTGTGTTTGGTTATAAAAGAAATAGTAGCAAGTTTAATTGTATTTATTTCACTAAATTTGATAAAAAGTATGTTATTAATGCAGTGATAAATAACAAACCAGTGTTTATTATTCCAACTTATTTAAGTTCGGCGATTTGGGAAAAAGAGTTAAATGATATCAATCAGTTATTAAATCAAAATGATTGATTATTCTTCAGTTATTTTTATAGGAGATGTAAATGCAAGAATAGCCGATGCACAAATTATACCTGATGAAATATTTGATAATTCAATGGAATTTAATGGAGCAATCTGTAATAAATGTAGAAAATCCAAAGATTGTAAATATGATACCAGGGGCCGGAAGTTAGTGGAGTTTTTTGATTTTTTTCGATTTGGTTATACTTAATGGGCGTACTCCGGGGGATGGACAAGGAGAGTATACTTTTATTAGTTCTGTCGGCTGTTCGGTTTTAGATTTGTGCGCGGTCTCGCCTAATTTAGTTTCAGGTATAAAGGACTTTGCAGTTGACAGAAAAATATTTTCTGATCACATGCCCATTGTTTTATCTGTTCGTTGTAATGATGTGTCGGGTGATATTCTACCTCTATTGCCTAAACTTCGTTGGCCTAATAACACATTGGCCACGCCCCCCGTTCCGTGGGGCTACACCTCGGCACCGGCTGGTCCTGCCCGTCGCTCTTGCCCCAATGGATGTGTTGGATGGAGAGAATTGGTTTTGTTTGATGTGTTAAGAAGAAGACTTGGTTAACACTGGTTAACTGATATATTAATAAATAGACAGACTGCCTGGACTTTACAATGGATGAATGTTTAAGGTTTAGTTTACTCAATCTATTTAGGAAAACAAATTGGATGTAGTCAAAGCAGCATATTTGAGGGAAAATAGATTATATAAAGCTCTATGTAAGAGAAAAGAAAAAGAGTATTATCAGTCTGTGGGTGAAAAACTGGGTGCAGTTGTGGACAGCGGTCATTTCTGGAAATTGGTTAACAAGATTAAAAACAAATCTTTTATTTGCAGTGGCAGTATTGGCTCTAATAGTTGGCGGGATTATTTTTGCGAATTGTATAATCCGGTTTCCGAAGGACTTTCAGTATTGTGGGCTGAACCTCAAGTTCGTGACTCCGATTTGGACTCTCCTTTTACATTTGATGAGTTGTCATTAGTGATGAGTCAAGCAAAGGATGGTAAAGCGCCGGGTTTAGACAGGGTCCCATCAGAATTTTTTAAACACTCTCCCGGAATATTTCAGAAGCATTTGTTATATGCATTTAATAAGTTTTATGAAGGGGGCGTGGTGCCGTCAAACTTTGGAAAATCAATAGTGTTTCCAATTTTCAAAAAAGGGGATATGCAATCGCCGTGTAATTATAGGGGTATTTGCTTTCTAAATTCCATATGCAAAATTTATACAGCGCTCTTACAGTGGAGGTTAACGGCTTGGTTGGAAAAAGTGAATATATGGAAAGGACACAACCAGGCTGGCTACAGAAAAGGTTATTCGGCAGTGGACCACATTTTTGCGCTCACTAGTATTATTAAATTAAAATGGAACAACCAAAGAAAAAAGTGTATGCTGTATTTGTGGATTTTAAAGCCGCGTTCGATAGCGTTGATCGCAACGGTTTATTTTATAAATTATATACTTTGGGTCTATCCAGTAAATTTATCAACGCCGTCAAAAGTTTATACTGCAATACTGAAGCCTCCGTATGGTGCAATGGCGGTCTGTCTTCAAGTTTTTCCACGAAAACAGGTGTAAGACAAGGATGCTTGATTAGCCCGCTTCTTTTCGCACTTTTTCTACTTGATCTTCCGGAATATATCGGTGGTGGACTTATTATCGGTAAAACAAAAGTAAATACCCTACTGTACGCGGATGACACGTTTTGCTCGCTGATGACGCAGGGGTACTTCAGTAATGATTCGAAGACTGGGGGAATTTACTGATAATTGGAAACTAAATGTGAATTTGGAAAAAACTAAAATTGTTGTTTTCAAAAAAAATGGGGGAAAGAGCAGTTTACGTGAAAAATGGTCCTACAAAAATGACCCTATTGAAGTGGTGCGGAGCTATAACTATCAAGGTATTAATTTAAATTCCACCTTGAATTTTAAATGCACTTAAAAGAAAAACTGGTGGCTGGCAAGCGCACCATGGCAGCATTTGGCATAATTTTATTAGGAATAAGTACATTAGTGTCCCTGTTAAATTTCAAATTTTCAATGCAGTGATGCGTGCCGGAATGTGTTACGGATGCCAAGTTTGGGGTTACGAATTGTACGAAGAGGTTGAAAAATTACAAAGATTTTGTATTAAAAAATTATTTGGCCTGCCAACTAACTCCCCTTCTTATTACATACTTTTAGAAACTGGCAGAAATACACTTTTCTGTTTTACCCTGAAGCTGCATTTTTCTTATATATTAAATATATTAAATAGTCACTCCGAAGACAGATTAACACATATAGTGGCAATGGAAACCATAAAAAAGAAACTTTTTTGGTATCAGTCTTGGTATCAACTGGCGGAGAGGTATGATGTCGTGCTGGATAATGAAACCATCATTAATTGGAAGAAGCAAACACAATGCTTACTATCTGCTATAAAGAAAAATGAGATAGAGGAATTTAAGTTCTTAGCCAAACACGCCCAATACCACGAGCAGTTTAATAAATTAAGTTTTAACACAAATTATATAAGCAGTAACTTAAATTTTGAATACAAAAAATTTATATTTAAAATAAGAGGGGAATTGTTGAATTTAAATTATAAGCCGTGGCTACCTAATGTCAATTACAACTGTTCACTGTGTAATTTATCTAAAGTCGAAAATGTCTTTCACTTTGTGGCAGAATGTCCCATCCTTAAAGAGTTTAGATTACGTTTTCTCAAAAAATCAGTTTTGACAGACGTAGAATTTTCGTTGTTGTTAAATGGATCTGATTGGCTCAAGTTAGCTTTGTACATTAAATATGCATCATTTTATAGAAATATGTTAGTTGAAGAATTTAATTTTTAGTTTGCATTATATTTTTGTTTGTTGTTTTTTTTTTTTCGTATAAGTGTGTTCTTTATGAGTTATGATGTTTGTATTTTGGTAAAATTAATTTCATCAGGAGTGGACTCTGACAGACGGTCTAATTGACCATGTCATAAGATGTGTAGTTATTATTATTTTTTCTTTCTTTTGCACAAAATGTAAATTTCGATATAAATAAAACATCTTTATCTATCTATCTATCTATCTATCCATCAGTAATATACCTATCCACCAACCTTTCCAAAGTTTTCAAGAGAAAAGACATAGACTAAATGCCTTAGGGTCAGAGTAGTCGCTTCTTTCCGGCTTGGGAATAAAGACTACCCTTACATCTCTCCATAATGTTGGTACATAATCAAACATCAAACATCCTTTAAAAATTCTTAACAATACCTTCGTCAACACGTCCCCACCATTTTGCAGCAGACAAGGATAAATCCCGTCCGGTCCAGGTGACTTTGAAAGGTAGAGAAACTTTGTACTGCCCAACTTACTCTATCATGTGTAACTACCTCATCTAAGGTGAATACATCATGAGGGTCCCATCTCCTTCCGCCCATCAAAGATGAAGCAGCATTTAAACCAATATTATCCGGGAAGTGAGTATCAAGCAAAAGCTGCAGAGTCTCCCCTTCCCCCCTGTAAAGGAACCATCAGGGTATCGTAGGGTACCTAACTGACTGTCCTTATCCTTACTAAGAATCCGTACCAGTCTAGTTGATTCCTGGAACAAATTTATATCTTCACAAAAGAATCTCCAGGAATTTCTCTTGGCTCTCCTCAGAGCGTATTTATCATGTATGGCAACTGCTATAATCACAAGTCAACATTGGAAGAGTTAGATCCTGATAGTACCCGGTAGGAAGCGGGTAGGTGAAGGAAAAAACACCTACCTTACTTGCTGACGTCTTGGTCAAGCCTACCTGTATCCTGCTCCATTGCCTCAGAAGAAGTAGTAGGAGCATCCTCATCTTCTTTCTTCAACCTGATGAAGAGCCTGCCCATCTCGAAGAAAAGACGAAAATCGACCTTCCTCAACGCCTGGACAGAAGCGTCATCAATCCTATAAGCCAAGAATACTCCTTTCTCGACTTGTTGTCGATACACGTTCCTCCATCGGCTTACATCCAAATTATTTTGGAAGGCAAGACCTTTCAGCACTTGTTCGCTGGTATGCTTGCCCTCTGGAATAAACATAGAGATCCTAGCCATAGTAGGGACCTCAGACGCCTTCATAAGCTTGAAGTGCCTTCCCTCCCAACTAGGCTTAACATTCTCTAACACCCAGTCAAATGTGGCCTGATCAAAGCAGGCCAGAAGAAACCAGCCCTCAGAGACCATGCCCGACTGAATAAATTTCAGCCTGCATGACTGTTCCTGTATAGTTTTCCTAACGATGGCGAGCATTTCTTTCTGATGACAGAAGCGTCATCATCAGAGAGTGGCTCGGAGGGATCGCTGCTGGTTATAGCCAGAAACAGCTTCCTCTCCGCCTCCGTTATCTTAGGCTTCTTACCTGCCGGCTGGATTCCAGGCGGCGTGTCCCCCGGGGTTCTAGATCTTTTTTGAGCCCCAATAGGTATATCCTCGGCTGGGGCAGGTTGAGTGGACCTCATCCTCTTCGCACGCCTTTGCCTGTACCTCCCACTAAGTTTCATCTTCTGCTCAGTTTCCTTGGATACCTTACCAGAAGTCGACTTAGCTTCCTTTTCCTTCGCAGAGGAATTCGTAAACGCCGTGGCCGACGCAGAATTACCTCGCTTCTTTCCTTTATCCACGTGCCATTCACCTCCGCAGGTGGACGAGTCCTCCGCAGCGACTATTGGCGCGCTCTCCTCCAAAAGCAAGTTTTCCATGCTTCTGGAAATGCTTTCCAGTTTCCGAGCCCTGGTCGCCCGACCCTGGATGCACAGAGGAGTTTCCCCCCACCACCGGTGACCTCCTCCTCTAAGGGGCCCTCGGCTGTCGAATCTACTTTATTTAATTCCATAAATGAAGTAGTAGAAATTCATCTCCGGAGCTCTCCACCCTCCACGGAGCCTCACAATTTGGAGCGATATAAAAATGCGCCAGAGCTACTCCAGAGATATAGCGCCCAGGGATTGTGAGCCAAGGCTCACAATACCCAGGAGCTCACCCATGCGTGTTTTACGCTAGCCGATTGACCAGAGCTGGGTTAAACTCTGGCCGCCTGTTTAGTGGAGTCCGGAACCAAACTAGTGTGTTGGACTGCAAGGCCCGCTGAGGTAACTTGCCTTTAGCGTGAACCTGCGCCCTCAACCACCAGGACTTCCTTTCCCCACACACGGCAAACATGTGGGTGGCACCAGTACGTGCCACTGGCGTCTAAGAATGTAATTGTGCAAGTGTATAATGTTAAGGCGTTTAGGTGTAAGTGATACAGTATGAACTCCCACGGAGGCTCCGCAGCAAAAGAATTCGCTGCAAGAGATTCAGGCCGCACATAAATTCGTTCGCTCTCCAGCTTAGCCACCCACGCTTCCACAGAAGTGGAGCGCAGATGTTTCCGGAGCCAGCGACGAGGACGCGCTGGATGGGCTAGAATGAGGTTCCGCGACGGAATAGCTGTCTCGAGAAACATAGGGAAGTTTCGCCCTATGTGAGTAAAAATACTCCCTCAAACCTTTGGCTCCAGACTAGCTAAGTTAATGAAGACTAGCTTTTGATGCAGAAAGCTAGTGATGAAGCTGTTGCGAGCTAGCCAGTGATGTTGAAAGCTAGCAACGATGATGAAAACTAGCTCATGCTGTAGCAGCTAGTGATAGCCTCGTTGAGAGCTGCCTAAGGATGCTGAAAGCTAGCGATGGTGATGTTGCAAGCTAGCTAGTGAAGTTGAGCGATAATGATGTCTTCTTGTGTCATTTTAACACGAAGGAGAGAGAAGAACAGAATGAATTTATGAATTTGTAATAAATTTGGCACTAATAAAAAAATATACAAATCATGAAAAAAAAAAAATGTTAGCATAAATCAAGTATTAGAATAAATAGATAATGAAAATTTTCCTGATGCTAATTCAGTTCGTAAAAATGTTTACATTTTCAAGTTAAATTAATAATTAACATTGAAAAAAATATTAACATTGATTAATTTTTTTTTTAATCATGAGCATTAAAAAATATTTGTTTTAAAAGAAATTATTAACATTGAAAATATTATTTTTTAAAGTAACTTTTCGTAATATTAACCTGGAAAAATAATTGCAAATTTTTAACATTTTAAAAAGGTTACTCATCTTGTAAGGATACTAAAGCTTAATATAATATTCAATAGGATACATTATTATTTTATTATTATATTCTAATAATTAATGATAACATATTTTTAACATATTAATTTATTATATTGATATATTAATGATTTTTTTTTATATATATAGTTCGTAATATTTTTAACATATTAATTTATTATATTGAAACGTTAGTAATGCACGTTAGTAACTCACACATTTACAATTAATATGTATTTATTTACAATAAATTATGATCATCCTTCTAGGAATTATAATTATATTTGTGTATGTATTATATCATTAATAAAAATATAGGAAAATCGGTGTAAAAACAAGGGAATATTAAAGAAAATAAGGTTAGTGAAAAATATTCAAAGAGGAGAAGTAATTAGTAAAGAAAAGATAATAGATAAATATTGAATAGTAATTAGTAAAAAAGAATGTATGAAGGTAAAAAAAATTGTACCAGTGCAGCATTTTGGTCGACGAATTTGTCAAGTCAATGACGTTGTTATGTAAGTCCAGTTCATGAACAGTGTCAATATGTGTTATTTAATTATGTATTCACCTTAGTTAATGAGGAGGGTCAGCATGTATTCTCCCATTTGACGATGATCCTCAAGTCCATTGTATGTTGGTTTAATCAAGGTGATTCTGAAATTTCCCTGCTGTGAATCAAAGGGCAATGATTCGATTTGTTTATTCTAAATTCCTTCTTTTAGAAATGTTTGTTTTAATGTTTCTTAATATAATTTAAGTTTTAAATTTTATGAAGCTTTCCTAAAGTGAATAGGTGCAATGATTCGATTTGTTTTGTTTTTAATAGTTTAACTTTTTAGGCCGTATGATTATTATTATTGATTTTATTATTTTTTTTTTTTCGACGATATAAATTAATTAATTTTCGTATGTAGCATCATTGTTATCGTTGATAGCTGTTTTATTTTAATTTATTGTTCATATCATGATAATAGATTTCATAATGATAGCTTATGATTAAAATTTAAATCTAGAGCTAAGCAAGCAGGAATATAGCTTGCAGGAATAAGGGATTTTTGCGCAATTTCGTTGGAAGGAGCGATCGCAAATGCTCTGGCAATGAGCTCATGAGTATCGGTGATCGCAGATATCGTTGATGTGCACATAAATAATTTAAATTTTCGAAGTATGGAACGTTGTCTGCAGATTTCGTAGTATCGTCGGTTAATTGATTTGTTTTCATTGTTTAATGTTTCCTAAAATAGCGTGAGAAGGAGAAGAAATACATTAGTATAACTCACTTGAAGATTAAAGAATTCATTTGTTTCCTGCTAAGCAAAACATAAGTTATAAAATAAATTGAGTTCTATAGCTAACATGTAAAGAAAATTAGTTGAAAGAGATTAATAATAGTCAAGGGATTTACCCAATCTGCTATCTGCCTAGGTATATGAACTTAGACGATATCTTCCAGTAAAGGATTGGAAAGGCCATTGGTTGAATAGATTTCGGCTTGTCTGTGGGGTCGTTAGCTTAATTTCTTTGTATTGAGGCAGTCTTGATGTTGATTATTCTGGTGTCTGGGAAAAACATCTGTACAGTGAAAGTCACATTGTTCTGTTTCATTGACCTAAAATTTCTTATAAATTGTTAGATCAATTGTATTTTGACCGCCTTTGAATTTCTGAAACATGTTTTAAAGAAATGAGATTGTGCTAAACATGAAAGAATTTGACCTGGAACATTAAGAGAGAGATTTAGGAAAATACAGTAAATTTATATCACCATTGTAATAAAAAAAAATAGAATGTATTATTTATAAAAATGTTTGAAGATATCACTTCGCGATCTGTAAATAAAATTGAATAATTAAAATGTTTAAATAATTTGTTGAAATCGTAGACCTGAAATTATTGAATTTGTGTTTATTAAAAAAATTATGTTATTCTAGCACATGAAGGATAAATTTTTGTGCGAAATTTTATTTTCCTTGGACTAGATAAGATTGAAATTCTCTCCTCCCAACACCAGGAAATTTTTATTCATTTATTTCAACAAATGTGCTTTTTTGAAATTTTTATTTTTTTCTCGGCCCAGGATGCGATTTTAATTGACCTCTAATGTGGGCCTTTTTCAGTTTGCTGAGGTGTACCAATTTTTTCTCATTGTTATTGAGAGTTATGGAAGCTGTGTGGTTTGGAAATATTTTATGAATTTGATAAGGGTCATGGTATTTTTTCATGAATTTTCCCGTGATGTGAATAATTTTTTTAAATAAACGTGGTCACCTACATTTAGTTTTTTTTTTTGAAACATTTTTACTGTAATATTTTCGCTTGTTAGCTTGACTTTTTCGTTATTTAGTTTGACCTGTTTCCTAACTGGTATTTTGTCATAGAGACATTTAGTGTGTATATTGAAATTTTGTAAATTTTTCTCCTCATAACTCAGAAGCCAGGGAAACTGAAATTTCGAACCGAAAACAATTTCATGGGGAATATAATTTGTCGAAACTTTTTTGGTGGAATTGTGGGCCGCTTTAACTAGTGGTAGATATTTGTGCCAATTTTTATCAGTTTGCACATAGTGCGTTAAATTGTTGGCAATGTCTCTATGCACACGCTCTAGACGACCATTAGAAGCCGGATGGTATGGCGTTGTGCATACTTTTTTAATTTTTAGTAGCTCACAGATCTGGAGTATTATTGTAGATGTATAGTTGGCGCCCAGATCTGTTAAGAAGATATTAGGCGTCCCGTATCTGGTGAATATATTGTTAACGATAATTTGTGCAATGGTTTCCGCTTTTTGGTTAGTCATGGGAAACATCTCCAAATAGCGTGAATATTGACAAATTATCGTTAATATATATTTATATTCTTCACCTGTATCGCTGTTCACAGATGCATCCAGTGGTCCAACTACGTCAACGGAAATAGCTTGCCAGACATTTTTTAGCTCACTGAATTTGCCTAAAGGTGGCTTATAGGCATCTTTTGTTTTCCTTATGACACAGCTATAGTAGGTTTGAACGTATTTTTGTACATCATTAGAGATGTTTGGCCACATAAATTGTGTTTTTATACGTTCATACGTTTTCTGCCTCCCATAATGTGCTGATAACGGATTGTCATGATAAAGGCGTAGAACAGTATCACGCAACTCCGACGGTACTAAAATGCAATTGTCCGAAACTGAAACTAAGAGGCCTTGATCATGATTTTGTAATTTTTTGAATTTCCTAATTGTTGACATACTGGATCGTCAGCTTGTTGCTGAGCAATCTAAAATAAATCTATGGTCGGATAATACTCATCATTTGCTGTCTGGTCAGTACTGATCAGCTTATACAAAGACATAAAGCATCAGCATGCGCGATATTGTTTGCAGACCTATGCTCAATGTAAAAATCATATTCGCTTAATTTAAACGATTCGAATAATTTGGAGTGAGGGATTTGGAGATTTTTGAGCCACTTTGGAGCTGAGTGGTCCGTAATGATTTTAAACCTGTACCCGTAGATTATCTGACGATACTGTTTGCAGCCAAAGAGAATAGCTAACAGTTCTCTCTCTGTGGTACAAAGTTTGGACTCGGTATCTGACAGTACTCGCGAAGAAAAAGCTATGGGACGCTCTTCACCATTTATCTGTTGGCTCAAAATTGCTGAAATGCCAACGTTGCTTGCATCCATGGTTAAAATAAATTCAAATTGATAATTCGGATATTCCAGAATGGGTGGAGAAATTAATTTTTGTTTCTAATTTGAAATGCCGATGTGCATTGAGGAGACCATACAAACTTAATATTTTTCTTTGTTAAATCTGTTAAGGGCTTGGCTATTTCTGCAAAATTGTATATAAATTTGCGGTGAAAACCTACAAATCCTAGAAATGCCCTAACATCTTTTAATTTTTTCGGAATCGGATAGTTTTCGACTGCTTTTAATTTGTCATAATCTGGAGAAATGCCTTTTTTTCTCAATGTATAGCCCAAATATTTGCATTTTTCTTTGAAGAAGGTTCATTTATTTAAGTCTATACAAAGATGCTGTAATTTTATGAGAATTTCTAGGGTGGATGTTAAGTGTTCATGAAATTTGTTGTGGTGGTTGGTTCCGCAGAGCTGGAAAGCATCAGAGACATTTTCCGTGGTAGCCTGCTTCATTTTGTGGTCATCGACCGGTTTCGGGCGTTCGCCCATCTTCAGGATGCGTTTTTCAGACAGTGTGCCAAAAAACTCACCTCAGTTAGTGTGAAACTAAGGCTCTGTACGAGTCTGTGTTGGCACACTGTCTGAAAAACGCATCCTGAAGATGGGCGAACGCCCGAAACCGGTCGATGACCACAAAATGAAGCAGGCTACCACGGAAAATGTCTCTGATGTTCATGAAATGTTTGCCGTGAAAAATTAATATGTCGCCTATGAATGTATGGCATATGTCACCCGTGTATACTGTTAAAATTTTGTCCATTTGTTTTTGATAGCAGGAACTAGCGTTCTTTAATCCGAATGGAAGAGTAAGGAATTTGTATGTACCGAATTGTGTGATGAATGTAGTTTTGTCTTGTGATGATTTGTCAAGTCTAATGGAATGAAATGCGTTTGATATGTCGAGTGTTGTGAAGTATGTTGTGTCGTCTAATGTGGATGAAATGTATTGGATGTCTGGAAGAGGATAAATTTCAGATCTGGTGATTGCATTTAATTTACGCAGATCAACCACATAGCTATACTGTTTTCGTAACTGGGTTATGTTGTTTGGATCGACTTTTGTCTGATCCGCAGACTTTTTTTTTACCAGAATTACCGGATGAGCCCAGTATTTGGTTCAATTATTCCTCTATCCAAATTATCCTGTATGAGAGCTTTTAGTATGGGGGCTTCTGAGTGTGATAATTTGTAAGGTCTACTGTGTACAGGCGGATGATTGTGTGTGTCTATGTGTTATGTTATATCTGTAAATTTTGTTTTGTAGTCTTTATTATGTGTGCATGTGTCATAAAATGGAGAGAATGTTTCAACAATTTTGTCTGCTTGTGGAGAGAGATGAGTAAGTTTCTGGCGTAATTGTTGTTGAAAGGCTTGTAATTGTGTTTTTTCTTTGTGCGAAAGTTGTTGAATGGAATGTATGGTATGTTTGTGTGATGAATTTAGTATCTCCGGGTTGTAATGAATGTGGGCGATTCGTAAATGTTTGGTGAGCGAGATCCAATGGTGTGTGGTGTTTATTAGTGTAATTGCACAAGCATTATTATGTACGTTTGTCAGTGTGGGTGGCAAGTAAAGTCCTGTGGAAAGACTGTCAACATTATGGAACCGCCTGGAATTTTTATGTGAAGAGTGTATGTATGTATTGACTATACTGTAGTTATGTGTGTGCGTGCCGGAATGATGACTTTATGTCGTGTTGACAATGTTTCGGGTAGTGTTGTGTTTTGAATGTTATTAATCTGTGATGATGTGGTGTCTGTTAAAAATGGAATCGTTGTTTTGTTGATGATAATGCTCTGATTTCTAAAGTTGATGATTGTGATATTTGGTAAGTAGGTCTCTCCCAATGATTATTTCAAATCATTTTTTAATTGTGAAGTTATAAATTTCCCCTGAATTTCCGTGATTCCGTCTAGCGAGAAAGAAACGTTTGACAGACCATAGTTGGGAATTATCTGATTTGTAATTGACTTTAGGATCATATTAGATTTTTCGGGCCTCAATTTGACATGACTGGCATCTATGAGGGAATGCGATGCGCCTGTGTCGATTAACGCTTTTACTTTTTTCTTATTAATTAATAAATTACTTGTGTCGTGGAGTGCCGGGTTTAATACAGTAGTAGCCGTTTGAGAAAACGACTGAGCGCATAGTCGTTTTTTGAATTAAACCAACATGCCTTTGCTGTGTGCCCACGCTTTTCGCATATCTGGTATGTTCGCGGAATCCAACGGTTTGAAGTATTGTCACTATTAAATTTATTATTGCTACTACCATAATTATTATTACCCTTATTATTATTACTGTTGTTATTATTATTATTATTATTATTGTGACTTTGTTTTTTGATATAAGGCCTATTTTGCCTGAAGGGTCGATAGTTTGGCTGATATTGTGGCTTTTATCCAAAGTTAGTGCGCGTTTTATTTCGATTTTTATTATTACATTCGCGATACCAGTGGTCACCTTCACAGAATTTGCATGGTGACGGTGGTTTTGAAACTACGTTTCGTTTACGTCGCGATGTTACAACTTGGAATTTTTCTTTGCATTCATTGTGCCAGTGCATACCAGCACAATGCTTACAAGGCGATGGCGGTTTTTCCGCGGATCCTTTGGGAGTATCTATTTTTTTCATCGCAAATATAGAACCTCGCGATGGTTCGGAATTTTGTATGTCCCTAAAGGCGGGGCATAGGCTTTTTTTTTTGAGGTTTTGTTTGATTAGTTAAGAAGAAGACATGGTTAGCACTGGTTAACTGATGTATTAATAATGAGACACAGACTGCCTGGACTTTACAATGGATGAATGTTTAAGGTTGAGTGGTAAGAGAATGACACGTAGCGATTGGATGTACTGAACTGATTTTCCTGTGTTTAACTGTGTTTATGGACTGTCCGTCGCTATTTTTATACAGCTTCTCCCACTCCAGTCCGAGAGAGTGATTGAGATTCTCTTGCTCTCTTTGGTTGCTGTTTGCTCTCTTTACAGGGGGTATAAACCCTTGCAGGGAACATGCACTAGCAATTCAAAATATTAGGGGACCTCTACATGATCTACAGAAAATTCTAGGCACTATTAATTACTTAAGAAAATTTATTCCTAACTTAGCCACTAGGACGGCACCGTTGCGAGAATTATTGAAAAAAAAAATAATATGGCAGCGGTTGCCTAGTCATATGGAAATCCTAAATGAAATAAAAAGAATAATTTTAAATGTCCCTACTTTAAAAAATTTCGACGATAAGAAACCCGTATCATTACAGTGTGATGCATCACGGACTGGGCTAGGTTGTTGCTTAGTAGAATAGAATAACTTTATTTACAAATAAAATCCTAAAAACAATACAACTGAAAGAAAGAGGTTTCAGGCTCCTGTGCCTATATACACTCTACAAGCTTTCATATTTACACAAATTAAAATAAACATTAATAGATTATATAAGGAAAAAGTAAACTAAAAAAACCTTATCAACACAATAAATTAAAGCAGAATATGCTTAAGCCTCTTATGCTTATATTTTTTATAATGCAAAGAACTTAGATTGTAGTTAAGAATGTTATATGAGCATAGGGACTGTTTTCACAAGAGGTGATGAACTTTTGTGTAAGATTATAAATAAAAGTTGATACGCTAGCAACATCAAGTGCAGCATGCATATAATCGATAGGTGACCATCTGGGAAAAGAATCCAACCAATCTGAGACATTTGTTTTGGATTCTTTGTAATTTTCCATAATTAGTAGGGCAAGTGTTTGACCAGACAGGAGCCGCAATAAAATTGAACGTATATACAGATAATATATTAATTTTTTGTTCAGAAAATTCAGGTTAGAATTTCTGCTTAAGAGTGGAAATAGGCTGCCCATGACGCCTACAGATTTGTCACATTCTGTACTAACATATTTTGTGAACGTCAGCTTTGCGTCTAACACCAGCCCGAGGTATTTAACTTCTTTGGCCCAAGGAAGGGTATTTCCATTAACTTTGACAAAATGGGTCAGATGTGGCCTCCTGCGTGTAAATAAAATTGCTTCAGTCTTAGTATTATTTGGCCTAATTCTCCATTTTTTAAAGTAATCAAAACTTTTTTGAACGGCAGTGGACAAATGGTTGGCTATTGTGTCAACTCGGAAAGAGGATATGGTGTAGGCAGTATCGTCAGCGAATAGACAGCAGTTTGATTTTAATTTTAATTTAGCTAGGTCACTGATAAAAATATTGAACAGTGAAACTCAAGTTTCACCTCGGAGAAATTCTGCCGAGTATCCCAGTGAGCTAGACACTTGGGCAAATGTCCAGCCAGCGCCTCAACCACGTCCCTCGGCTCGATGACGTCATCATTGACTTTTAGTACTGGTATCGACGGGATTCTGCGATTGCCAGAGACACCTCCTTCAATGTCGATGATGAGGAAATTTTCACACATAGGAGGTGAGGGTTTCTTTTTTAGCTTGTTTGATTAGATACTTCTCCCTGGCTCTTAGTCTTTTAAAGTTTATTAAATTTTCCACCGTCGGTTACCTTATAAATCTATTAAATGCCTGCTTTTTTGCCGCGTTGGCTGCCTTGCATTCCGGAGTCCACCAAGGAACGGAGGGTCTTGTGACCCTCCCGCCAACCCTAGGAATGGTGCTACCGGCCGCATGCATCAACGCCTTTGTAAACATACGTGTATCGAGGGTGACATCCCCAGTAAGGGCTGGTGTCACCACTCTGGCGGCGTAAGCAGGCCAGTTTGCTCTTTTGATGTCGTATCTCCAGGGGATCACATAATCTGACCTGGAGATGGAGCTCGATACTAAGATTGGGAAGTGGTCACGATGGTATAATTCATCTAGTGTGGTCCATTCTAAGCGAACTGCAACTGGTGGGTGTTGCTGCACTCAGGTCAATTGCACTAAAGTTTCCTGAGTGTGCATTAAATCGTGTTGCTTCACCACTGTTGAGGAGTATCATGTTAGCATTGTCTATAATCTCCTCCAGAGTTCTGCCTCGATCATCAGTCATAGCTGAACCCCACCAGGTGTTATGAGAGTTGAAGTCACCCATTAACAACACCGGAGCAGGGAGTTGTGAGAGCACAGATTCTGCAGATCACTTCTCCGCCAAAAAATATCTGGCAGGTAAATAGTAACTAAAGTGACCTGCAGTGGTACAGACATTCGCACGGCAACAGCTTGTAGATCAGTTTGGAGGGTAGCCGTCTGCTGGAGATATTTTCCCGTACGCAGACAGCCCTCCCACCTGGGGCAGGTTGCACCTCTTTGCTGTGAATGATGTACCCAGGGATTCGTATGAGTTGCCCCGGGCCAATTTTTGTTTCTTGGAGGCACAACCCAAATGGTCGGTGTTCCGCCACTATTCGGCGTAAACCTTTGATGTTACTTGTATAGCCCCTCATATTCCATTGTAATGGACTCACATATCTTTATTGTAAAAATGACTACTCCGGCAGGATCCAATTCGATTTCAAGATTCTATGACTAGTGATCCTTATGCTATTTATATTGTTCCCAATATAACTAAGGTAATGTGGATGCATTGTTGGATATTTATATTTATACACATTCATTCAGTGGCACAGTTTTTCCTAGGTTTTCCCTTTGGCCAAACCTTTGTTTTACGTCTTGGAAGGCGGTCCGATATATTTCTACCCTCCGATTCTGATGCTTCCACGTCCGTTCCCAACAGTTCCCACTGTTGTTTAGTGGAACGAACGTTAGAGCTGGCGAACATTTGCCCTCCAATTGCTCTGCTATTGCTCCCGCCAGTCCACCCAGTCGGGTAGGGTGTTGGCAAGGTTAATTTTGGAGTCTTCCTCCTAAGAGAACGTTTTGGTGGACCTTCCATTCCCCTTCGGAGGAAGTCTTTAGTTTAGGTGGTTTGAATTCCACCTTCTTGTCACTCCCACTAGTTGTGGGAGTAATTATCCCACAGGATAGCCTGTCGGCTATCAATGCCCCTTGAGGGTGAGATATCTACCACATTTCAATGGTTTCCCTTAAAGCCGGGGAGGTGTTATATGGTGGAATTTTTTCCACCTTTACAAGAGCTCCCCTCAAGGCCAAAGAGGAGCCTTTTGATGTTTGCCCCTGTACTGGGGCTGTAATTGTATATGCCACTGATGGATGTGGGTGCCCTTAACTTCTCAGCAAATGTAATTTCATTTGTTACATAGGATTTGCTTTCCACAATGGCCCTTGCCTCATGGTATGGTAATTGTTGCAATGTCTTTATTTTCTGTATTTCCTTTTCCTTTATCAGTATTGTGCACCCGGAGGGTTTGGCTGTGTGATCACCGCCACAGTTCACCCAAGTTACTGGCGGTGTGCACTCTCCTTCATGCAAAGGTTTGCCACATATGCACACTGCCTCTGAAGCCTTACATTTCGTGGAGGGTGTCCAAACTTCTGACATTTATAGCGTCTCATAGGTGAAGGTACATATGGACGCACCTTCAGCTTACAAAAAGCTGCTTCAATCATTTGTGGTGGCTTCGGGTGATAGGAAGGGGATTAGCTGGAGTAGGGAAAGGATTATTGGTGTGGGAATAGGACTGTGTAGTATTTATTGTCTTTTTTGTTAAAACCAGGATTATTTATTTTGTAAATATTTTTGACATAGAGACTATTATTATTATTACATAAATTATTAATAAACAAATATAAATTTCTGTTTTTAATTAACCACTTTGTAATGAAATCAGTATAAGTAATTGGGTCGCTATTGATAGTATCAACTGAAACAAAAACAATAGTATCATTTTATGCAAATTCAATAAATTAAAATAATCTGCATCAATTTGATTTTCCTATTAGAAAGAATTAACATTTCACTGGGTAACTCTTTATGTCTATTTACACCAAATAAGAGTAACTAATGGAATTATACAATTTTTAATAAAGTAGTGATTTTGTAGGAAATAAAAGAAATAAAAAATGTCACCAAAATCAACATAATTCTTCCAACAATTTCACACAGGCCTACAACTATATGAGTTTAACAAATCACTACAAAACTCAATCGTTAATATCTATTTCAACGTACTGAATTTATGTTAATGTTATGCTTACGTTGCCAATAATTCTAGTATTTAACGTAAAAAAACCAAAAGCAGTGAAGTCATAATTACGATGTTTCATTTTGTTTGCAAATTTTTTCAGCTGAAACAAATCGATGCAATTTATATATTAGTTAGTTGAATTTTAAATACATTAAATTTGTAATACTTTTTTTTTTTTTTTTAAATTTAAGGCGCGTTAACATTTATGGCCATTGTTGGTTCCGCAGAGCTGGAAAGCATCAGAGACATTTTCCGTAACCACTTAGCTATTCCCTTCCCTCTTAAATTTGTGAATGTGAAATAGCATCTACTTTTTATTTATTTACTATCATTTATGTATACTGAAATATATCAAATGAGTACTCAAATTCTAGCTAGCGTTCAACAAATTATCAATTTATGAGCGACTTTTTTTTAGTAAGTTTCTCTTACTCCTACTAAGGGGAAGTATTGAGGTTGTAATGTAATCGTGTCAAATTTCCGATATAGAGTTTTCACCGGAAATATCCATTTTGATGGCTCATGAGTCCAAAATGTGCTATTCAGCAAATATTCTGTGTGTATGTGTGTAGTATTTATGTATTATGTAAACAGCATAGCTCAAAAACGAAAAATCGCAGAAAGTTCAAATTTGATATTCCGTTTGGGTGTCACCATGGGCTCCTAAATACGTTATCTGCAAAATTCCTCAACTGGAAATACCACTTCACTGAATGGTTTTTTTCACTGTTTTACTGTTTTGTCGAAAATGTCTCCAACATTTTATTTAAACTTGTTACATCAACTGCACATACAAAGAACTACAATTTTTATTTGAAACATTTCTCTGGAAAAATACATTAAGGGCACTTTTGGAGGGAGGGGTGGGGTTACGTATTCCTCTAAAGTGCTATTTCAGTTTATTACACAATTCTATCAACTAAATAATATTAATTAGAATTAAATATATTGTTGAAATTCCGAGTTTGAAGAAAATCAGAAGAACGGAAGTGTGTTTTTACTGAAAAGTATTTTCAATGTTCTGCTGTTTTTCCAAAAATGGCTCCAACGATTTTCTAGGAACGATTTGCTTGAACTAGGAATGTAAACTACACATATAAAGAGCTACAACTTTTATTTGCTTTTATTTGAACCATTTCTTCGGGTAAAGTCATTTAAGAAGGCTTTTGGGAGAGGGGTAGGTTTATGTTTCTCTATGATGATCTTAGTTGATTATACAATTCTACCATCTAGACAAAGTTAATTAGAAATAATAGATTGCCAAAATTCCGAGTTTTAAGAAAATTAGTGTATTTTTACTGAACAGTTATGTCTGTTTTTTTATTTTCTCCATAAAAACACCGACGAATTTCATTAAATTTGGTATACTATAAAGTTATCAATTACAATTTTGAAAACCGGAGTAAGAGAAAGTTGTGTGTGTGTTTCACACCAGATTTTTTTTCTGATAATTTTGGGTATATTATTTATTTGTACATTTGTCTGCTAGATAATAGCTCTCATGCAATTATAATAAAAACAAGGATTAACGACCCAAAATTACCTCCAATAGCATTGAAAATACAGAATTTGAACTGTAATAAAACTTACATGTTCTGAAACTTTGGCACTTCGTACAAGATGAATATTTGTCCAAATTAAACAGTCCGTTTTTGTTGCCTATAAAAAAAAAGACTTTCAAATTTCAAAAGTACAAGTGTGTTTTAAATTATATTCAGACAACAAAATTTCTTACCTCATTCCTAGTTTTGGTAAAAACATAAAGTTGTATTATGGCCAATATTAAATATAAAATAGTAAAGCATATATTTATAATATCATTTAATATAAAGCTCCCTTTGACTATAATATCTACAAGGCATTCATATAGATGTACAATACATTTCATGTATATACTAAACATGATCACTAGTAACTGTAGGCCAAATGCAGAATTAATGTGGCTTATACTTTCACAAAGATTCCAGTGGCGGTAGCTGACCATTTCAAGAATTTTCAAATGTTTACCTGGAAAAGTAAATATATTTCCAAATATATTGGAAAAGTTTATCTATTATGAAAACCCAATTCTGAAACTTATATTACAGTGTTTGCGCTTAGTGACAAGCGATGAGTGTTCAGGGTTCACTTAGGCTCTTTTATTGGTATTTGTAGAAATATGTGGTCGTTTCATATTTTTGGAACGGCGTTCTACTGGGAAATCAGTATTGAGGCCCCTCCACAATGAAGTTGAAATTTACTGAATTTTTCGATTTTCTTTTAAAATAGGTGATCTAACCCACCAGTTAATGTCTATAGCATTTATAATTGTTTCTTTGAAAATGATTTTAGAGGATTTAAAGGCTGCCATTACGCTTCCCTGTAACTGCCATTTTAATATTGTTATATATTAAATGGCAATCGAGATGGACTATTAGTGATAGAAGTTCAACCCAACATGATTGTAATGGCGGCAATATTAATGATTTTAGGCGTGGAATCTGTACTGTTAATACACGCTTTTGTATGTTAACTTGTTTGGTTTTAAATTATGTTCTATTAAATTCAAGTTCATTTTTATGTGTATAAATCATTTATGTATATCAAGTCATGGATGAAAATCAATTTTGAATTATTTCTGAAACAGCAAGGCAGATTTACATATGTAGTTCTTTAACTGCTGTTATACAATTAACTATCGCCAGACCTGAAGCTCCTACAAGTCAAACTTCACTACAAGGAGGGCAAATTGTACACGAAAGAGTTTCGGGAATAAATTTCAATCGCTATGACATAAATGAACATTTTGATGACTGCCGGCTTTTCTAAATCTACACCGACATTAAAAAAGTATGTACTGTAACGTTTTTCCCTAAACTAGCTACTGCAACTACTTTCTTAAGTGCGTCCGTTTAGATAAAACACTCTAAACTTCAAAAAAATACCAATTTATTGTTTAACACAATAAATTACAAATAAAGCACTTAATAATAATTAATACACAGTTTAAACCAACAAAGTTCTCTTAGTACACTTTTTATTCCTTTTCACAAACGTGCACACCATTTGTAACAATACTGTCTCGACTCGAGCTGTTGTTCACTATTTACCAGTGGAGAGAGGTCTGGAAGGTTCTAGAATATTCCAGAAAAACCTAGAGCGCCCCGCTAGCGCTTTCCAGCGGCCACGAGGAGAACTTCAGGTGCCTGTTTTCTCACCTAGATTGCACTGGTGGCTGCGTTACACTGCTCCCCTCTCAGGTCTGTTCGTCCCGAACAGAAACATTGCAGGTGATATGAAAGATGATCATTGAGAGGTTTAGCCTCTTGATTATAGCTATTTGTTCCATTAGCAGTATAACCACTAGATACTCCACTACTGCTACCTCCACTTGAGTTAGGTGGTGTTGCGTTAGCTAACAACTGGCTAGAAGGAGTAAATGATCTTGCCTCAAATGATCAAGTCCTTGGACGTCTACAACATGAGGAAGATGATCTCGCCATGATTCTACGACCTCTTGAGTCTCTGCCCTGGTGCCAAGCTTGGCAAAACATCATACTGAGATCGGGAACCAACTTGTGCACCTTCCAGATTTGGCAGCTTTTCATTTGCGAGCAGTGCCTTGGCGATGGCTGCATAAAAGTTTCTTGCCGCGCCAGAGCTTTCTCCGGGTTCTCTTTGAGGGTTAGTTTCACTGTATAAACTGCTAGCGCAGGTTGAGCACCAGCACGTCTCTGATGTGAATTGTACACGTTGTGTAATTCTTTAATGTCTGGAATAGAAGTCGAGTCCTATCTCTTTCCACCTTCGATAGAGTAAGATCTCTATTTGGTTGATTTCTAATTCGTTCCATATCTCTTCTGAATTTTGCTTCTTTTACTGGAAATCCTCCAAGCTCGCTGACTACTAAACCTGGTTCCAATCCGACATCTTCCATGAATACTCTTCCAAATAAATCTAATGCCATTCTCCATCGGCCAAGTAACACATCAGCGCTTACCCAAGAGATTGTTGAGTTGTGATATCGGAACTATTTTCAACATGATGAGTAGTAGGTAGATTCGGTTCAACGGGTGCCGTAACTGGTGACGGCGGGCCTTCTTCGGCAGCATTAGTACGTACAGCTCTTACAATAACCAGTGGGTGCATAGATTGTTGTGCTGGCTGAGACCAACCTCTGTGAACTGACAGGATTATCGGCATATTTGGTTGCGGAGAGAGAGGTCCTGGTTTGGTACAGTTGCATCTAACTCCATATCCATTGGGCCACTAGTGCCACTTTCTTGTTCAATCTCCATTGCTCCGCCTTTCTCTTCTTGTTCTGTTTTAGAGCGATGTGCATTTACACATCTTAATGAAAGTCCCAAACATGTAGGTACAGTACCAAGCTGAGTGGTTGTAGAACTGAAACCTTGATGCTCGCTGATGTTCACTGGCTGTTTAGGTATACCAAACAACTGATCTCTAGTTGCTTTCGGTTGCAACAAATGAGGCTGATCAGCTAATAGTAATGCTTGTGCCAGTGGCATCTCAAATGGATATGGTGGACTGCAGCCAAGCCATAATGTTGAATCTGATCTCTGGAAAAATGGATGCCACCTACCCTTTTCTGCTGTTCCGAGTAGTTCTACTTCTTCCACAGGTCCTGTCTCCATAGCGACAGGCATATCGTCTTCGGCTTCATCGTTCTCTTTTTCATCTGGCTGAGTCCATGTTTGAGGTAGTGGAGCTTCCTCAAGTACAGGAATTGGCATAGGTTGTTTTGTGGTGCACTAACATTATGTAAACTGCCTAAAGGATCTGCAATTTGTCGAAGTACAATAGCATAACTATTAGCTGTTGTAGTCCCCATCATGGTTACTAGTGCTTGCCAAAGATGTGTTAGTTGGACGCCCCAATGGGGATGGATCAATGAATACCAATGAATTGCCAGAGACTACTCGGAAACCACCTGAAGATTTTGAAGCGGTGTCTCTGCTTCTAATAGCCCACTGCATTGACTGAGGAGCAAAATTACTCCTTTGGTCCTTACCACTTTGTCCCGAACGTCTTTCTAACCGTTCATCTCGAGCACCATTTCTTCGTGATCCAATCCTTCATCTTCTCCATCATTTTCTTCATGCTGACTTGAATCACCACTTCCATCTTCTCCATCACAGTAGTAGGCGCAGTTTCTTGGTTATTCTTCCGCTCACTGTCGCCTTCAGTTTCCACCAGCAAATTTTAACATTCACTATCCGCACCTTCACGTTCAACATCTCTCTCAGGTCCTTCTCTTTCGCCCTCAGTCTCACTACCTTCCCCGTCATTCGCTAGTGCTACTAAACTTTCTACCATTTCCTCTCGACTCTTATTTATCTCCCTTTTTATTTCTTCTCTCATTTCATCCCAGCCCCTTTTGAATTCCTCTCGGCTCTTCTTCATTTCGTTTATAATTTCATCTTTCATTTGCTTCTGGCCCCTTTTCATTTCTATCAAAAGTGCCATCAGTTGCTCTATTTTCCGCGTTTGACTACTGGTTCTTATGGACATACAACTAAACTGATACTAAGCGGTTATCTGTTTAGAGGTTTTATCCCACTTCGGACATCAAATGTTACGTTTTCCCTGAATTAGCTACTGCAACAAGTTTCTAAGTGCGTTCGTTTAGATAAAACACTCTAAACTTCAAAAAAACACCAGAATATTCCAGAAAAACCTAGAGCGCCCCTCTAGCGCTTCCCAGCGGCCACGAGGAGAACTTGAGGTGCTTCTTTCTCTCCTAGATGGCACTAGTGGCTGCGTTACAGTACATTAGCACTTATTGGTCCAATAATGTATGGCCTAAAAAATCTCATACACGTTAAAACCTATGAGACATGAAATTTGATGAATTAAAAGAAGTTTTAAGGAAACATATGAGGTCAAAACCGTAAATAATTCCCGCCAAGCATGAGTTTATTAGTAGAAAACAACCAGAAGGCGTACCTATTTCTAAGTATATTACTGATTTTGATGTTTAACTGTTGCTTGTAAATATTCGGACGAAAAACTACGTACATTGTTGAGGGATGTTTTGCCATTGAAGAAAGGCCAAAGAAAAAAAAAAGGTGTTGGTTTGTGGTTTGTAAAAAGTAAGATAAATTGTGAAATTTGTAAAATGTAAGATAAATTCTGTGCATTTTATGTGATAATTAAGGTGTGTTTCAAATTTATAAATTAAGCTGTAGAATGCGGATCTAATATTAATACGTAAATAGTAGTAAGAATAAACCTAAGTAAAATTATATATAGTGAACGAACCATTGAAAAGTGAAATAACCCAAATCGAGTTGTATCAGTAGGTTGTGGATATGTGATTAGGTCCTACGCGTCTAAGACACTTTTATAATGAAAATACGAACCCCTGCAAATTATTGAGGTTTAAATTATTTACAATCGTAAAGATTTGGATTTCGTTTTGGATTATACTCTGCCCATATAGTTTCCATTATGTGAAACTTACCGTACCATAACGAATCAGTTCTATGTTAGGGATATCGAACAATTAAAATAAGAAATTAAAGCTAAAAGGAGAATGCGTTACTGCTGCGGCAACTCTCGTTAGCGTGGACCAGTACGGCACAGCCCAGACTAGCAGCGTCAAACAGGGCCTCGACTGCAATAAAACCATGTGGTGAAGGCAAAGATGAGAAGTGTGTAGATATGTCTTCAAAATGTTGAACTGCTAGCCGCCTCAGGGGAGTGGATCTGAAATGCAGCTGTAGATTGAAGTTGATCGGCGATGCTTCGGCGTGTATAGTGGGGATCCGGAACTCTTAGAACTGGCGTCCACTTTTCCAACTCTAAAAACTGGTGTAAGAGACCGCTTCGATGCCTTGCTCTGTGCCGTTAAGTTCGATACTGCTGCAATTAAATTCGCTTTTACAACGACCAGACGAGAGAGTGTTGGCTTTTGCAGATCGATGCCATAGATTGGATGAAGTACTATTCCAAGGTCCTTAACGGCGGAGCAGTCATGGCACTCCAGGGAACAAGCCGAACAGGCGTTGCTATGTAAAGAGCCGCCTATATAAAGGCTCCTATTACAATGCCACCCGCCCAAGATTTCCAAGATGGTGTAGCTACAGCAGCAAGGATAGAATTGGCATAAGCAATCGGCCAGTCAGGAGGTTCGCGCGATCCAAGGTGGGCTCAGGGACATAAAATACAAAGAAAACTTCAGAAGGGGGCTTCAGAGGGATAAAGCGTGAATACTTTAGGCTGCGAAAAAGATGGCGGGCGGTGCAGGTCCGACTAAAGAGTTGGCTGGCACTGCGATAGGTGAGGCCCTCCACCCACTATTACGTGTAAAATTTAAGAGGAAAAAATAAGCAGACTAGATTCCTCAATTCCCTATTTGGTCCAACCTCCTCCCTGAGGAGGAGCTATCGTGGTCTCTGTTACAGAATAAATCGTAGGCTAGTTCTTAGGTTAAGTACTTTAAAAAGTTAGCATTTAATTTTTAGGTTTAGCTAGTTGATAGTTTTAATTTTAAGTTAGGCTAAGTTTAGAACTAATATTTACTAGTATTTTGATAGGATTAGCATTTAATTATTAAGCAGTAGGTTTAGGGAATTCCGACGAGACTGCTGTGGCAACACTGCGAAAAAGAGAAGGTTAAAGGGACACTGAAGGTTGTGCCCGTGAAGGTAAACCACGAATTTTCCTCGTTTTACTTTGAGGAGAAAGGGAGTCAGAGGCAACGACAAAACGACGATCGTCGGATTTCCCCATCTCATCTCACGGGAGCACTCTCCTTCCATAGTTCCAGGTGAAGTCTGGAGAGAACCAGAAAAGTGCAAAGAGGGGCACAAGAAAAGCTGTTTTCCAGCGGTCACAGAAGAATTAAGATAAGTTCTGACAAGTTGTGGTGGTGCAGTAAATGTGTTTTTTTATTATTTGGTTGGTGTGGAAGTAACCTAGTAAAATTCATTAATTTACACCTTTAGAAACAGAATTTAATTCATTATAATATATTTTTATTTCCTTTCTGTTTATTTATTTATCTTTAATTCAATTTATTTCTTTTGCGCATTAATTTATCTTTAAAATCTTTTATTTCTATTTAATACTTAGGTTAGATTGGATAAATGTGTCATTAATTTCCTTTTTTTGTTGCAATTAAGATAGCAAACCAGGCCTGGTGTGGGTACTTTTTTTTGGTTGTAATTATTGATGATATGTTTTAATAAAAAGAGGTTGTAGAAAGAAATTTGTGTTTTGGTTAAATATACAATGGATTAAAATGAACATGGTTATTAAAATTATTGTCACTGTAACAGTAACTAAGAACCTTTTTACTGTCAAGCTCAAGTGTGGCAGAGTGGTGCAGCAACGGCTTGGCAGGCAGAGAATCACTAGTTCAAATCTGATCCCATGCAAAAATTTTTTTTCTTTTTCTTTTATTATTATTACGATTATTAATTACTCTTCCTGTTGTCTCACTCCTTTTATTTTATTGGCTTATTTTTTTATTATTGATTTATTTTGTTTCTTTTTTTTTCTACCCTACCTCCTTTTTTCCCCTATTTTTTTATTTTATATAGACGTTAATCGGTTGAATCCCCGTCTCCTCTGAGCTATCTAGCCGCGATAAGCTTCCTTTTGCTGTGGGGTAGTGGAGCACCACACGTGAGACAAAGTGGATTACATTGTAAACAGTATAGTGTAGTGTTGAATGTGAATGATAAACAAATAAACAAATGTGTTATAAATGTACATATATTTAAGAGATGACCAAAGGTCATCTAGGAGAGTACCTGGCGAGTGAGAGTGGGAGACACAGTAAGAGGGCAGCCAGAGCCGTGCTGAGACCACAAGCAACAGAGGTGAGCGACTTTTCATTGTTTCAGTCCTGTGTCACTAACCCACTCGCCAGGGGTTATCTTTCCGTTAATAGTAGATTTAGAGTAATGGTTGAATTAATATAATTTTGCGTTAATAGTTGAGTTCATATAATGTTGAGTTAATAGAATTTTGAGTTGGTATTTTATCTAAGTTTTGAGTATTTCAATACAGAGCCACCTTTATGTTATCTAATCCTGATTTAATAAATGAAATTATTCTAAGTTAATTTTCTAATTATTCTAATTTAATAAATATTAAATTGTACCATTTCTAACTGCCCAAGTATATGGGTCCCATTCCCCGTATGTATGGAGATGTGTGCGTATGAATGAGGGGTGTGTATGTGTATGGATGTGGAAGCTTTAGAGCCAAGCAGGTAAGTGGTGGGGGGCTTTACACTGGTATCAGGTGTGCGCGGTGTGTACTAGAGAATAGTGGGGACGCTCCCACAGGAACGGCGCGCGGGCGTTATCTCGTAAACGCTTCGTTGTACAGCGATTTTGGCCTTAATTTTGGGTTCTGCGGTCCTAGATATTCTAGTACTTCAAGGAAAACAAATTTTCCATTTTCTAATAAGTTTTCTCTTCGAAAATCTTCGTAGTAAAATTTTTTATAGTGTCCCTTACCGCTATACCTAAGTGTGGGGTATCATTTTAAACAGCTCGCCCAGCTCTACAACCTGAGTTTACTGCTAGCAAGGCTATCATGACTGACCTAGAAGCTCTGAAGAAAGAACTGGACAAAATCAAAGCCGAATTATCGAGTGTACGATTAAGCGTGTCACAAACCGGAAGTTCTGAGGGACCCAGGCCAAGAGATTTATCGTTGCAAACTCTGATTAGGCCTTGGGGTGGAGGGGTTTTAGAGGAACCAGTAGAGACTTTTCTGACAAATTTCATCTTGGTAGCCAATAATGGGGGGTGGACAGAAGCAGAGCAGCTTATGATATGCCGCCTTAAGTTAACCGGTGCAGCAGCTAATTGTATCGCGGGGCACCCGGAGTTACTCGAAGCGACCGCAACATTTAAAGATTTGGAATCAATTTTAAAACAACGATTTACGGGAACTGCCACTCCGGAGGAACTTCTTCTGGCGCTCAATTCGGTGGAACAGCTGCCCGAGGAGGATGCCCAACAGTTCGCTGATCGCTGCAGGAAGCTAGGGGAAAGAACGCTAAAACATGGGGTGTCCGCCCAGGAGGCGGCATGGGCGAGGGCGCAGCTAGATAAGATTTTAGTTGCCGCGTATATTAAAGGGTTGAAGGGTGAAGCCGGTCGACAACTACAATATATGCCGCCTACCACGTTTCAAGAGGCGGTTTCTCGAGCTGCAAGGGTCGAGCAGGTCCGGGTGAAGCCAAGTAACACCCGAGAGGTGTGGCCCATTCAAGGGGAACCTGCGAGTCGTGTGGATACCCAGGAGCGCCGAGGCCAATGTTTTAAATGTGGTTTAGAAGGTCACCTAGCTCGGGACTGCAGACAACTAAGTAAACCCAGGGCAGGACCTTCCCGAAGTTTCAGAAACCCTCGCAGTGACAGAAATACCACTGCTGGTCGCGCGGTGACTTGTTTTGTGTGTGGTAAAGCAGGCCACTATGCTAGAGACTGTAGTGAAAGAGCGACGTTAAAGAAAGTGAGGGCTAGCATGGTTCAGGAGGAAACCGACCCAAAAGGCGTGGGCCCGATGGATGCCCCACCATCGAGTGCCCACCATTTCTAGGGGCACCTCAAGTCGTTCCTAATATCTCGACCACGCATTTTCGAGGAATGATGCTGAATGTGACGGTCGGATTACAAAACGTGCAATTGTTGCTAGACAGTGGGTCGGAAATCTCGATCTTGAAGGAGAAGATTCCGGGGGTCAGGGTAAAAGTGTCGGAAATAAATGCAACCGGGGTAATGGGAGGGTCGGTCCCCATTGTAGGGGAACAGGAAGTAACCTGTAAAGTGGGTAATAGGGAGGTGAGCCATGTCTTTGCCATAGCCAAGGTGGCAACCCGCGGGGACGGTATCTTGGGATGGGATTTGATGACTAAATTGGGGATTGTAGTAAATGCTGGAAATAGGAGCATCACCATAGGGGATGGTCAATTCGCCGCCGCGACTGTAGCCTCACAGGGGGTAAGGAGGACGGGCACAGCCGAAAGCAGTGACATTTCGTCAAAAGAGATGACGCAGGAAGGAGATTACCCTGGTCTGTTCAAGAAAGCTGTAAAAGCAATAGGCGCTATCACGATACCGCCTTTTCATGAACAGGTGATTGAGGGTAAATTGGGTGGTCCTTTGGAAGGGGACTGGCTGTTAGGGCCCGCGCAGCAGCTACAGTACGGGTTAAGGGTGGCGAGGAGTGTTAACAGGGTAGAAGGGCGGCGTGTCTGGGTGAAGATCATTAACCCCACTAACGAAGGGTTCGTATTACCGAAGGGGCAGCTATTGGCGTTTGCTGAGGAGATCCTACCTCAGAATTGCCTGGCAATAATCGCGGCCGTTGAACAAGTTCCCTGCAGCAGTGGGGATTTAGATGAAGTGTTCATGCAAAAACTGAGTCATCTTCCAGAGAAGGAAAAACGTTTACTACTGAAGGTTCTCCGAAAGTATTCCGGAGTGTTCGGGCCACCCTGGAGGGAAGGGTGTAAGCTTCCGGTCTATCACTCTATCAAGACTACGGAAGAAGGGCCTATTGCCAAAAGACCCTATAAGGTACCGTACCATCAGAGGGCTGTAGTAATGGAGCACCTGAATGATATGTTGGAGAAAGGGGTAATAGTCCCATCTACCAGCCCATGGTCAGCTCCAGTGGTCCTGGTACCGAAAAAGAGTGAAGATGGCCAATGCCAGTACAGATTTTGCACGGACTTCCGAGGCCTTAATAAAATCACTAAAACAGATGCGTACCCTTTGCCTATTATAACAGAAACGCTGGAGAGTCTAGGCCGAAGTAGGTACTTCTCGACTATTGATCTGGCAAGTGGATATCATCAGATACCTATTTGTGAAGAAGATTGCGAGAAGACGGCATTTACTACAGTGGGGGGCCATTTTGAATATCGCCGGATGGCGTTCGGGCTAGTCAACGCCCCCGCGACGTTCCAGTGAATGATGGACCAGCTGTTAATGAACCTAAAAGGGGAGGAGTGCATGGTCTATTTAGACGATGTGATCGTCTACAGCAGTGACCTTGACGGACACGGAGAAAGACTGGCCCACATCCTACAAAGAGTTGAGGAGGCGGGTCTGAAAGTGAATCTGTCTAAATGTAGGTTTGCGCAGAGCGAAGTCCGATATTTGGGCCACATTGTGTCAGCCGAAGGAGTGAAACCCGACCCAGGCAAGATTTCGGCGGTACAGTCCTTCCCTACACCATCCTCGGCGAAAGAGGTTAAAAGTTTCCTCGGACTTGCTGGATATTACCGGCGCTTTATCCCGAAATTCTCCGAAATGTCAAAACCCTTAACGTCTTTGTTAGGGAAAGATAAAACGTTCCATTGGAATGACCGGGAGCAGAAGGCTTTTGACGACCTACGAGGGGCTTTGTGCTCCTCCGATGTATTGATCTACCCGGATTTCCGTGACCCGTTCTTACTGTCTACCGATGCTTCGGGAGTAGCGTTAGGGGCCGTACTCTCTCAGATTCGCGAGGGTCACGAGAGGCCGGTAGCCTATGCAAGCAGGCAGCTAAGCCGGGCGGAACAGAACTATTCGACCACAGAAAGGGAGCTGCTGGCTGTAGTTTGGGCTACCGCCCAATTTAGATGTTTCCTCATAGGCCGTAGATTCACACTGGTGACGGACCATGCCGCCTTGAAATGGATGTTGCATCTCAAAGACCCTTCGGCCAAATTAACGCGGTGGGCCTTGCGTCTCTCCGAATTTGATTATGAGGTGGTGCACCGCCCGGGGGTCAAGCACCAGAATGCCGATGGGTTGAGTCGCGCCGTGGCGCATGTCCAAGACCAGGCGAATGAGGCCCATAAAACAACAAGTGGGCCGACCGAGAAAGACCGGTGGAGACGTGAACAAGAAAGAGACCTGTGGTGCAGTCACCATCGGAACCGTTTCCCAGATAAGGTGGCTCTAGAAGCGGGGTTGTGGTATTGGATCAATGGAGAAGGGGACCGTAAGGCGTGGAAAGTTATGGTACCTACTAAGCTGCGGTCGTATGTCATTCGTACCCATCATGACACTCCTTGGTCGGGGCATCCGGGAGTAGAGCGTACAACGACGAGGATACGTGAACAGTTTTACTGGCCAGAATTGAGCCGCGACGTGGAGAGATTTGTGAAAAGTTGTCACGCATGCAATACCAGAAAGACCCCAAAGAGTCTGGCAAGTTCCCTTGGGAAAGTGGAAGTAGCTAAATTTCCACTAGACATAGTTTCTTTGGATATCGTCGAGTTTCCAACGAGCCATAGGGGTAACCGTTACCTGCTGACGATGATCGACAATTTTACTCGTTACGCAGAGGCAGTACCCATGCGAAGCCAGACGGCGGAAGAAACCGCACGGGCAGTGGTAAGAGAAATTATTTTAAGGCATGGGGCCCCCAGATACATCCTCACCGACAGAGGCACGAACTTTGTGTCCCAGCTGTTCAAGACAATGTGTCGGGTGCTACGAATCAAGAAATTGCAAACAACGGCCTACCACCCACAAAGCAATGGCCTCGTAGAGCGGATGCATCGCACCTTAGTAGACTCCTTAGCTCACTATGTGAGCCGGGATGGGCGCAATTGGGATGAGTGGATTCCCTTCGCCCTAATGGCTTATCGTACTACAGCACACTCCTCTACTGGGTTCTCACCACATTACTTGTTCTATGGCAGAGAACTTGAACTACCGTTTGATTGTCCCTACATTCTGGAGGAGGAGAGTCCTGGGGCGGAAGAATATGCTAGGACGTTAAGGGAAAAACTCTCGAAAGCCCACGCGTACGCGAAGGAAACCGAACTGCGAGCACGGGAGCGTTGGACTCGAGAGCACGACCGTGGGAAGCAACGGCGGGAATATGAAGTAGGACAGAAAGTATACTTGCTAGAGCCAGCGGTCCCACTACACCATGCAAAAAAATTTCATCGACCGTGGACTGGTCCACATGTTATTTATGAGAAAATTTCTCCTACTACCTATGAACTAACCCTCGCATCGGGAAGCCGGTATGTAGTACATATTGATCGGCTCAAACCAGCAATAGAACGGGAAGGCGAACCTGTCTTAACGCATGTACCACAACGTACGACAGGAATCCACTCGCCGGAGAAGGTGGAGGGTTTTACTCTGAAGCGGAATCGGATCAAAGCAATGCGGAAGATAGTAATGGGCAGCCGGGAATACAGGAGGAGGGCGCCAGAAACGTAACAATCGCGGAGTTTACGGAGGGGGGTCTCCTTCCTCGAGCGAGCCACGTGGTGTAGGAGGAGAGACTAGTAAAGAAACCGGGAGCCCAGACGTTACGACTGGACCCACGGATCCGACTTGGTATCCGGAAACGGATGACTCCAGAGAAGGGGACCAGCGACAGTCTCCGTATGAGTTGAGAACGCGTCACGAGGAAGCTGAGAGCAGAGCTCCACCAGTTCTAGATACGCCACCGGGAGTAAACGTGCGGCCTCGACGCCGACGTAGGCCAAATAGTAGGGATGTGAATATGACCGAAAGTGGATGTGATATTGATGACTGAAAATCATGTAACAGTATCCTGACCTACAGATCATACTACCTTCCCCAAAACGCACACCCTGTCCCTTTGGAAAGGTAAATTAAGGCATCGGAATAAGAATACCTTGTACAAAAAGCGGAATAGCTCGTGTGAAAGCTGTGGGCCATAGTAAAGAATACGGGTGGTGGGGCGGGGACCCTGTTCGGTGGGAAAGGTGAATGCGGGACTGGACACCTTACGACGACGTCGCTCAAGGCTAGACCCATAAGAGTCCAATTGTGGCAGCAGGCATGCCAGGGCACCCCTCCAGTATCATAGATGGACAATCAAGTTAAGTCCACCGTCACAATAAAAGCAGGCCACTAAATAGAACAAGTTGGAATATATAGGATCAGGCGCTGCAGACTTATCGGTAAAAGGAATAGTTGCCAAGTAGCCCGGAAGAACCGTCCATGGCCAACAAATGAGATGAACACGAAGGAAGCACCCAGCTGACTACCACCGAGATCCTGGATAACGATAGTCAAGGCGAAGGAGCGAGTCTTCACCCTCGAAGGACTATCTAGTTGAAAGTGGAGTGAGGAGAAGAGATATACTCCACTTTTCAAAGGGGGGGGATGGTTGTAAACAGTATAGTGTAGTGTTGAATGTGAATGATAAACAAATAAACAAATGTGTTATAAATGTACATATATTTAAGAGATGACCAAAGGTCATCTAGGAGAGTACCTGGCGAGTGAGAGTGGGAGACACAGTAAGAGGGCAGCCAGAGCCGTGCTGAGACCACAAGCAACAGAGGTGAGCGACTTTTCATTGTTTCAGTCCTGTGTCACTAACCCACTCGCCAGGGATTTTATTTCCGTTAATAGTAAATTTAGAGTAATAGTTGAATTAATATAAGTTTGCGTTAATGAATAAGTTCCTATAATTTTGAGTTAATAGAATTTTGAGTTGGTATTGTATCTAAGTTTTGAGTATTTCAATACAGAGCCACCTTTATGTTATCTAATTATTCTAATTTAATAAATGAATATTAAATTGTACTACTACTAACTGCCCAAGTATATGGGTTCCCTTTCCCGTATGTATGTAGATGTGTGCGTATGAATGAGGTGTGTGTATGTGTGTGGGTGTGGAAGCTTTAGAGCCAAGCAGGTAAGTGGTGGGGGCTTTACAACATAACAGTCCTTGGGGCACGCTCGCACTAATTGTCACAATCCCCGGTTTGGGAGACCAGTCGGCTCAACCTACCCTCAAGAGGAGACCGCTTTGAGTCAGGAGGATGCCCTAAAAGAGAAGACTCTACTGGATACTCCACTTTTCAAAAAGGGGAGGCAGTGTAAGCGCTTGCATTCACAGAGAAGAGTGGGAGACGCCTATGAGAGAAGAGAGCTAGGGAGAGGAGCGAGTCAGTTTGGGCCTGAGTGGCGTAAGTGTTACGGTGGTGCAGACACTTTCATCTCCCAACCTATTGGAGTGCGTCTGTCGTTGGAGGAAATTTTCGAGGTAAAAGTTTTTAGTACCTGAAGCAGAGAGCCTGAAGTTGTCATTACTTTTCTTTGTATTTATTTTCTTATTAATTTTCTTTTGTTTATTTATCCATCTTTCCTCATTACAATAATAAAAGGCCACTAATTAATATTATACGCTCCAATTTTTAAGAAATTTCTCAAACAGAAATGTGGATATTGCATGAGAAAAAGTAATGTGTGTGTGTCAAGAAGTGAGACTTCACACCCAAATCTGTCTTCTAAAAAAAATTCATGTAATTAAACTGAAGTGATAGCATAACCAGTATTTTTTCGGAAGTGACATTGGACAGTGGACGTCATTATTGGATTCACTATAAGAGTTGCTAAAAATAATTACCTAGCTACTTTCAGCGGGCTGAATATTTAGATATTTACATTTTGTATTAATATCTGAAATTTTAATAACAGGGCCTTTTCCTTAATTTATGTCCGGTTTTGGAATTTCTTCAGAGTCTAGTTCAGCAAGTTTATAGTAGAGGCATTGACATCGATTTTTAAAGTTTTTGTCACACATTACACTCAATGAATCAAGTCTGTGTACCGGCCAAAAATTAAAGAAAACAAGTATGCTATGCCTGGCATCACAACCTTACATCAACATTACTTACCCATTTGCCTATTCAATAATTCCATGTTAAGGTTATTATTTACCTTCAGTGAAGGTTGAATTCGAAAAATTTCTTCCAGCATGGTAGATAAAGTCATTGAGTTTCTCATTCACTTTTGAAAAACCTATATATACTTTTTCACAAACATTTAAACAATTAAAAGCAATTATAAATAATACAGTTTGTTCTATTACTAGTGAAAACAATCTCAATAATGATTCAAAATCTTTATCAATTAAATAAATTTCAAATAGGATCACAAAGAACCATAAAATTATATAAATAAAAAATAAAATTGCCATAAGATAATATCGATTGTTTATATGTAATTGTAGATAATTTCTATCGATTATATTTGATGTTTCATTAAATAGATAATAATTTTTAACACTTTGTATCAAACATACAATAGACATTAGAAGAATCACTATTGTGTCTACTATGAAATTTAAAGCTTTTTTTCTAAGCAACAGAAATCTAAAGAATGTAAAATGTTTAGAGGCATTTAATCTAATACAGTAATAAATATTTGCAACAATGAAGAACGTGATGAACGTGATTATATATGACATTGAAATCCATGAATAACCTATTTTTCCATTTCTATCAGTGGTAATTGTTAGAGGTAACACACCAAATAATTTACAAAAAAAACAAATTAACATGACGATCCTAATCAGGTTATACACTTCACAAGGATGGCCCAGCTTAATAGTAACTTTGTGACAATATTATTCTAAGTTAACCCAATTGTTTTTTAAATTATGATTATTAAATCAATAAAATATAGCAATGATTTTTTGTATAACTTAGGAAAATTATGTTATGAGCATCTGTTTACATGTCTAAAAGCAGTTTGTCGCCTAAATGAAAATTTTTATTTGATTTATTTTAACATTATTACTGCATAGTATAACATGCAATAAGTAAAACTGGCTGAATGCCGCAAGCACGCATACTTGACCAACATGGACGACTGCCATTCATTTGATTATTAATTACATATGCATTAATGATTTGGAAAACTGAAGGGTATTTACATTTATCACCTTAAAAAACATTGTAATCATCGTAAAAACTATATATTTTTAAATAATTGTACAGTGAACAGTACATACAATATGAAATATAATAGATTTATGGTAACTGCTGCCAAGAAGCGCTGATTACAGAGGCTAGACATTTCTAGAGCATTATAGTGATGCCACTGCCCTAAAATTTTCATACAGATATTTAATCAGAGTAACTAATTAATAATAATTCAGTAAAAAACACTTGAGGTTCCGGGTTGAGACCGCGTCAGTGGTTTGCTAAAAACCGACGTTTCGCCCATATTGCAATGTGACCTCTTCAGGGTCGTTACACCTTTAAACCCAATAAGGCAATGAACCTTAGTAGAGAAGGGACGTGGCTCCTTCCTCCGTCTATTCACTCAATATGTTAATATGGCGGAGGAAGTTCCACGCCCCTTCTCTACCAAAGTTCATTGCCTTATTGGCTTTCAAGGTGTAATGACCCTGAAGAGGCTCGCTACAACCATGGGCGAAACATCGCTTTTTAGCAAACCACTGACGCAATCTCAACTCAAACGTTTTTCATGAAAATGGCCGCGGAAACCTAGAAGATCATAATAATTCAGTAGTTTATTTAAACTTTTAACGTAGAATACGTTTTTTGATAGGCCAACATTTTTGGTAAAGGCGAACTTTTCTCATAATAATAAGGTATGAGCTTTGAGTGTACATATCTAGATACATATCTACGCATGATACAACTGTCATCTGACAGATAACTTTTTTTTTTTAAAGAAAATTGTTTTAAAAAAGAATTCTGGGAAATTATGAGGATAGGTTTCCTGTGAAAAATGTCATTTTAATTTTATATAGTATGGTTCCATTATCAAGGCAATATTTTGCAATCTGATAAGTGTGGTCAATATTTATTGAATTTGAAGATTATTTCTGAATGTGGATGTCTGGAAAGCAGTATGAGAAAGTAAAACTAGTGTGCAAGATTCACACGACCTTCTCTTATCTATTTGAATTGATTATATCTTGGATCTTTGTTCTCATCGATTCTAATTGATAAAATATTCATACAATTTGAATTTTAAGTAGACGTTTTAGTTAGTATAATATTCTAAAAATGGCCGAGCCTGACATGACAATGCCGAGCCTGTACGCCAACTAGATTTTTCGTTTTTGAATTATTTTGATAAAACAAACTACTGGTAAAACAAAATAAACACAAAATGTATTCACAATCTTCGTTATGCATTTGCAAGGAATTATCTATTTGAAAATCTAAGATGATTACAATATCAGAGATATTTTCCATAATAGCCTGCTCCTTTTTGTGGTCATCGACCGGTTTCGGGCGCTCGCCCATCATCGGGGTGAAAACATAGATTTGCACAGAGCTAATTTAGTTGGTATCAACTCAACAATTAAATTTGCTCTGTGCAAGTCTATATTATCACACTGTTTTGACGCCCGAAACCGGTCGATGACCACAAGAAGAAGCAGCCTATCATGGAAAATATCTCTGATGCTTTCCAGCTCTGCAGAACCAACCACAATAATGATTACAATAGTTCAATTTCCACCTGTTTCCTCAAATTCAACACTAAAAAAGTTTTACGCTTTGCTTACACTAGGTTCTTGTTATGTCTCTGGTAAATATTTACCTTGTGGCACATTTAATATAAAAATCAAAAATATTTCATTTTATTCATTAATTTAAACACACGCACACACAATATATATATATATATATTACCTTAGTTCAACTTCTTTAAAGTAAACCATAATTTATCTCTTGGTGTAGGAATTAAAGAATTAATACCAAAAACTGGCGTTCTTGGCTGATCACCATCTCTGAGTGATATTTCAAAATTTTTCACAATATAGAAAATGCCGCTTTTAATTGCAGTTGAAGAAAATTTTGCACCTAGAAATAAAATGGCAATAATTTTTAATCAAATTACATTTTATGGAATAAGGTTCTTTTGTTATAAGATAGTTGTCTGCGCGGCAGACACCCAAGGAGCGAGGGCGAACGTACGCCAAGAAGTGAAATACAAAAAAAATAAAATAAATAAAATTAAAATAAAATGAGATGCAAAGGAAGAAGCTGCGACTTACCTGGAGAATGGTGAAGCTGAATGCGCCAGCGGCGAAGCTGCGACGATAGCTGAACGGTCGAGGAAGCGGTGGCGTGTACGTTTATTTGTGTGGGCGTGTGTGTGTGGGAAAGAAAGGATCTCAGGTGAAAGGAAGGGAGTGAGAGTGCTCCGTGTAAGCTGATGACGCTGTTGTTGATAACGGCTGATGGTGTTAGAAGAGCCCAGGCGCGAAAGGTGACTGAGTCTCCAGAGGATGGCGAGGAAAGACGCGACTTGTATCTCAAGAAGATAACGAATATTAATTCGTTATCGAAAGGCGCGAATACGGCGAATCAATATAAGGCGAATTTTACACTCACGACTAACTGCTTAGAAAGAAGCGGAAGTACACGTTGCACAGGCGAGAGCTGGACGAACAGTGAAGAAAAAGGTTTTATAGAAAGGAAGGGTTCTAGAGTGTGGGGAAGTAAACGTTAGGCGCGAACAGGAGAGATAAAAGGCGCCGCCATCCCACCACCGAAGAGGGAGGTAAAAAAGGGGGTGGGAAGGCGTGGGAAATATGCGGGCGATGAAATTATTGTAAAGGCAAGCGGATTAACGCGTACGCACGCACGGGCGGAGTAGGCGCGTATGCGAGGCAGGCGTGAGAAAATTACCAAGTTAAAATATCGAGGCAGAGTTAATCCCTCAAAGGGAGCCGACCGAACATCCCGCCCGCCCTGAAGACTCGACTTCAGTGATCAGTGGGTCGGGAGCGGACAAAGTTTGGCGAGAGGACGGCGGAGGGTGCCGGAGACGGTGTGCACATCGGCGACGCGACTGACGGAGTCACGTCCCGGATGGAGGGCGACGATGCGGCCTAAAGGCCATTGGCGCGGCGGAACAACATTGTCCTGATGGACTATGACGACGGTGCCGGGGGCGACTTCCGTAGCGGGGAGGAGCCACTTGGTGCGTTTTTGGAGGGTATGAAGGTACTCTTGACGCCAGCGCTTCCAAAAGTCCTGTTGGATGCGCTGGGTCAGTTGCCACCGGGACAGGCGATTGATATTGAGGGCGGTAACGTCGCGCTCAGGAGGCGCGGTAAGAGGGCGGAAAACAAGAAAATGGCCGGGCGTGAGGGGTTCCGGGTCGTTCGTGTCGGACGAGAGGGCGCACAGAGGGCGCGAGTACAAGATCGCCTCGACGTCGTTGGTCACGGTGAGTAGCTCCTCGTAGGTGAGGCGCTGATCACCAATGATGCGGGTGAGATGGTGTTTGGCGGACTTAATAGCCGCTTTCCATAGGCCTCCAAAATGAGGACTGGCCGGGGGGATAAATCTCCACTCAATGCCAGCGGAAGCGGCAGCGCGACAGACCGCCTGTTGGTGACGTTCGTCACTCAAAAGGCGACCGAGTTCCCGAAGCTCGTTGTGGGCTCCGACAAAGTTAGTGCCGTTGTCGGAAAAGATGGTGGTCGGAAGCCCACGGCGAGCGGTAAAACGGCGGAAGGCGGCGAGAAAGGCGGATGTAGATAGCTCTGACGCGATCTCGAAGTGCACGGCTTTGGTGGTGAAGCAGATGAACGCCACCAAGTAGCCTTTAGTGACCACCGCGCCACGGAGACGAGCACTAGAAATGGCGAAGGGGCCGGCGAAGTCAACGCCGGTCACGGTGAAGGCGGTGGCGGAGGTGACGCGTTGGGCGGGGAGATTGCCCATGGGTTGGATGACGGGGCGCGGTTTGGCGGTGAAGCACCGATTACATTTTCCGATGTGATGGCGCACCACATTGCGCCCATCCAAGATCCAATAATGGCGGCGAATGTAGGCGTGGGTGGCGAGAGCTCCGGCGTGTAGAAGGCGAATGTGGGCGTCGTCGATGATGAGCTGGGTGAGTAGATGCTTCTTGGGGAGCAAGGCGGGATGGCGGAAACCATATGGTAGAGGAGCAGACGAGAGACGCCCGCCGACGCGAAGTACCTGCTCATCATCAACGAAGAGGTTTAATTGGCGCAGAAGACGATGTCGAGATCGCGGGTCACGAGCCTCTTGGAGTTCCTTATTCAGGTGCGTGGATTGGGCCAGGCGTACTAAGGCCAGAGTGGCATCTTGAAGCTCAGAGGCGGTGAGAAATCCAATGCGGCGGATGGAGGGGTTGCGGCAGTTAAAACAAAAGCGCCGACAATAGGCGGTGACACGCTTAAGGGCCATCAGCGAAGAGAAGCGATGGAAGATGGTGTCGTCTTCGGAGCTGGCGACGAGCACCAGCGAGGCCGGGGGTTTGGCCTCCTGTTCGATAGATGTCTCATCAACCGGTGCGGGGGTGTGAGGCCAAGAGGCGGGAGCGGCGGCGAGCCAGGAGGGCCCCTTCCACCACAGGGGGTGATCCTGCAGATGGTGAGGCGGCAATCCGCGGGAGGCGCAGTCGGCGGGGTTATCCTCGGAGGCACATGGCGCCAGGTGTTAGGCGGAAGGAGATCTTGAATTTCGGCGACACGATTGCCGACGAAGGTCTTCCACCGGTGACTCTCACCGCGAACCAGGCGAGAGTGACCGTGGAGTCAGAGTACGCGGTGATGAAGGCGCCGAGATGGGGGAGCATGCGTGTGCTGACGGCGTGGAGCAGCTTGGCGAGGAGATGGGCACCGCAAAGCTCCAGGCGCGGTAAGGAGATGGTTTTGTTGGGGGCTACCTTTGATTTTGCGGTGAGGAGGTGGACGTGGTGATGGCCGGTTGCAGTAGTGGTGTGGAGATACACGACTGCGGCGTACCCGGATTCGGAGGCGTCGCAGAATCCGACAAAATGATGAACAGATGAGGGATGTACGGCGGGCAATAGACGCGGTATTTGCAGGTGGCCGAGATCCGGGAGGTGACTCTGAAAATTATGCCAAGGCGCGATGAGCTCCTCGGGAAGGGCTTGGTCCCATTCTAGTTGGAGGCGACATAACTGGCGAAAGAACAATTTGGCGCGGAAGGTGACAGGAGTGAGCCACCCGAGGGGGTCGAAGATGCGCGCCATCTGGCTAAGAACGCGCGTTTGGTGGAGGCGGGAGTGCTTAGGCGGACGGCGTAGAAAAAGGTGTCGGCGGTAGGGTTCCACCCTAACCCCAAAATTTTGAGGACCGGATCGCGGTCCAGACATAGGGGGTCCTCAGACGGAGGGAGGCGACAATGGTCAGGCGGAAGGCCTTGCAGGAGGGCGGGAGAGTTGGAAGCCCACTTCCGCAACTCGAACCCGCCCGCCATGAGCAGCTGCTGCAGTTGGGCGCGGAGGGCTTGGGCGTCAGCCTCTGACGAAGCGCCGGTGAGAACATCATCGACGTACACGTCGTGGAGGAGGGTGGCCTGGGCGTGGGGATGCTTATCCCCTTCATCCGTCGCTAGTTGGCGAAGGGTGCGTAGGGCGAGATAGGGCGCGGAGGACACGCCGTAGGTGACTGTGTTTAGGCGGAAGGACGAAATGGGGTCTTGATCGGAGAATCGCCAGACGATGCGCTGGAAATCCCGCTGCTCGGGAGTGACCAGGATCTGGCGATACATTTGCCGGATGTCGGCGGTGAAAACGAAGGCGTGAAGGCGAAAGCGCAGAAGAAGCGTGGCGATGTCGGCCTGAAGTTTTGGGCCGGTAAGCAAAAGGTCATTCAGTGACCGGCCGTTAGAGGAGGCGCAGGAGGCGTTGAACACGACCCGCAACTTAGTAGGCGGGTCGTCTGGGCGATGAACCGCGTGATGCGGAATGTAGTATGGCGAATAAGAGGGCGGCGCGTCATCGGGACGCACGACTTCCATGTGGCCGCTGTCCAAATAGTCGCGCATGAATTCGACATATGCGTCACGTAAGGCGGGGTTTTGATTAAGGCGTTTTTCTAATCGGAGGAACTGGCGGGTGGCGACGGCGACGGAGACCCCGAGGTTGACATCAATAAGGGGAAGGGAGACAATATACCGTCCACTGGCGGAACGTTGGACGGAGCGGGAGAAGAGGTTCTCACAGGCGCGTTCGGCGGTGGTCAGTGGTAGATTTTCTGGCACTTTATCGACCTCCCAGAAGCGGCGGACGAGCTGAGTTAGGTCCTCCTCCTCACCTTGAGAAGAGCAAGGGGGCAAGATGCACGGAGGAATGGCGAGTGAGGCGGGTGTCTCCGGGACTACAGGAAGTGAGGCGGTGCTATCCTTCGACGGACCCTCAGCAACAGGAGGCGAATTCGATGGAGGGGCTGGCGCGGAGCGTTGGTGAGAAACGCTAGAAGGGGGGCGCTCATTGTCGCGGGTGGATGCGGTAAACCGTACCCGTTTCGCATACGGCAGAGGGCGATAAGGCCCATAAAGGACCCAGCCGAGAGTGGTATGAAAGGCGGCTGGGGTACGCAAGGTAGGCGGAAGCCTGCCCGGGAGAAGAAGATGGGGAAGGACATCATTCCCAAGAAGAACATCAATGTCTCCCGGTTTGTTAAACCGGCAGTCAGCGAGGCGAAGATGCTTCAGCCGGGCCCAGTTGACCGGCAGAGCCTGGTGCGGGGTGGGGGGAATGATGTGGTCAAGCACCAGCACGGATACGGACAGACGAGGCGGATCACCGGGGTGCAAAAGGGTGACGGTGGCACGGTAATGTGAGAGGGTGGAGGCGTGGGAACCTAGAGTGGCGATTCGGGAGTCCGAACGCTGGAGCGGTAGACGAAGGCGTTGGGCACAGGCGCGGGTGATGATAGTCCCATGACTCCCGGAATCGACGAGGGCGCGAGTGAGGTCACCATACGGAGGATTTTCTAGGCGCAGGCGAACGGTGGGCATGAGCACGGGTGGAGGCGAGCGAAGTGGGGCGTGAAGCGGGAGCGACGGTCAATAGTCAGGCAGAGAAGGATCGGAGAGATGCCGCCTACGAATGCGTCCACGGGAGGCGGGAGGCGATTGAGGTCTCGGATCAGCAATCAGAGGTGGCGGTGATGGGCAGTCGGCCCACCGTATACAAGGCGGGGAGGTGCCACGCTCAGCCTCCGGATGAGGCGGTGACTGCGAGGAGGACGTCGATTGGCGCGGCGAGCAAGGAGGCGAAGGGCGCGGAGAGCTGGTTGAGGGCTCGGGCGAAGACGGATGACGAGGGGGGACGCTTTGGGAAGGGAGATGCAAGATGGTATGGTGGCGACGTCGGCACAGGTGGCACGTCTGTTCTGAGCGGCATCGCTCATGAAGGTGACCATCGGACAGACAGTTCCGGCAAACATGGTGGTTCAGAACAAACTCGCGCCGACGTCCCACGGGCATGGATTTGAATGCCACACATTGACGAATAGTGTGGTCTGGGCCACGGCAGTAGGCGCACAAGGGGGTAGAGCGGGGTCGCGACGGAGATGTAGTCGCCGTGGTAGATTTAGGCGACGTGAGGCCGGGAGTGCGGGCGGCGCGAGGAGGCGAGGACAGGCCAGGCGACCTCGGCAGCAGGGATGGAGGACGAGAAGGAACGGAGTCGCGAGAGCGAGGCGACGAGGGGGTGGTGCGACGCGGGGCAGAGGGGATGAGGCGCAAGGCGTGTAGGCGTCGTTGCAGGAAGGCGGTAACGTCCGTGACTGTGGGGAACTCGACAGCCGCATGCTCGAGTTCGAACGCTTCTCGGGTCTGGGCGTCGAAGTGGCGGGCGATCAAGGAAAACATGAGGAAGGAAGCGAGATCTGGGGCGGCCACGGTCAATAGGGCGTGAGCGGCTTCCAAAGGGCCAGTGAGTATCCGTTCCAGGCTCTGCACGGACGAAAGGGGGGTGCCGGAAGGAACCTCGAGGAGGCGCTGTAGGAGGGTTTCGGCAAAGTGCCGGCGGTTATCATACGCCGTGCACAGAGCGTGCCAGGCGCGATCGAATTGACCGTCCACTAACGGGATATTGGCGATGATGGCGCGGGGGGGCCCTCTAGCACCCCATGAAGATAGTGCAGGCGATCGATATCGGAAAGCGACGTCTGGTCGATGACGATCGATTGAAATAAGGCGCGAAATTCCCCCCCAGCGACAGATATCGCCGGAGAAGGTGGGAACGGGAATAACTGTAAGACGGGAGGCAGAGGAAGTGGAAGGTACGGAAGCGGAGGCGGAGGCGGGAGGACACAAGAACTCGGACAGTGCAAGCTGCACTTCGTGATACAGGGCGCGGAGTTGCCGACGCATGGCTAGGAGACGTTCCTCGGACATGTCGCCTGGTAGCTTGGAGGCCTGAAGGTAGGGCTCCGTCCGTTGGAGGAACGCGGAAAATTCCTCTTCTGCCAGGCGTTGATGCCCAAAGCGCATTGGGGGGAGAGTTGGTTACTCTTCCGTTTGGCGAAGAGGGCGTCCAGAAGCTGCTGGAGCACTTCCGTAGCTTCTTTGACCAGTCTGTCAAAGACGACAGACGACAGCTGGGCGCTGACGGGGGGAGGCGTCTTACGGGGCATGGTAAAGATGGCGAACTAACCACCGGATGCGGAATCCGGCACGGAGGACCAAAAATGTCTGCGCGGCAGACACCCAAGGAGCGAGGGCGAACGTACGCCAAAAAGTGAAATACAAAAAAATAAAATAAATAAAATTAAAATAAAAATGAGATGCAAAGGAAGAAGCTGCGACTTACCTGGAGAGTGGTGAAGCTGAATGCGCAAGCGGCGAAGCTGCGACGATAGGTGAACGGTCGAGGAAGCTGTGGCGTGTACGTGTATTTGTGTGGGCGTGTGTGTGTGTGGGAAAGAAGGATCTCAGGTGAAAGGAAGGGAGTGAGAGTGCTCCGTGTAAGCTGATGACGCTGTTGTTGATAAAGGCTGGTGGTGTTAGAAGAGCCCAGGCGCGGAAGGTGACTGATTCTCCAGAGGTTGGCGAGGAAAGACGCGACTTGTATCTCAAGAAGATAACGAATATTAATTCGTTATCGAAAGGCGCGAATACGGCGAATCAATATAAGGCGAATTTTACACTCACGACTAACTGCTTACAAAGAAGCGGAAGTACACGTTGCACAGGCGAGAGCTGGACGACAAGTGAAGAAAAAGGTTTTATAGAAAGGAAGGGTTCTAGAGTGTGGGGAAGTAAACGTTAGGCGCGAACAGGAGAGATAAAATGCGCCGCCATCCCACCACCGAAAAGGGAGGTAAAAAAGGGAGTGGGAAGGCGTGGGAAATATGCGGGCGATGAAATTATTGTAAAGGCAAGCGGATTAACGCGTACGCACGCACGGGCGGAGTAGGCGCGTATGCGAGGCAGGCGTGAGAAAATTACCAAGTTAAAATATCGAGGCAGAGTTAATCCCTCAAAGGGAGCCGACCGAACAATAGTGTTACAAGAAATTGTATTTTCAGATGGTAAAATCGACGATTATGTAAGCATCGGGACTGCTCCAAGACATTACAGCTTGTGAAATTTTGTACTTGTTACCTTTTTAAGGCTTAACTACCTTTATGAATGTGGTTGTATTGTGTGGCAGCACCTCGATCAGCCACCAGCAAAACAAGTAACAGCACTTCCTCACTCAAAATTAAAAATTTTCCCGAAAAAATACTTCAAATAAAAGTTGTAGGTTATTATTATTATTTGTCTGTGGGGAGGGAGCAAACCGTGCCCTATCTAAAGCCCCACTGGGGCCCATACATCTCCCTAAGAAAACAACAACAACCTGGTCTGGAATAATAATCAAACCCGTTTCTAATCCATCTAAGATTCACCGCAGTCCGAACAAATCGGATAATAACCTTAAAGGGAAATAGCCTATGCTCTTTCATAGAAATCTTGTGCCGACCAAAGGTCCTATACCTAATTTCCTCACAACCCAAGGAATCTGGCATAGATGGATGGGTGTTTCTTCCTCCGTCTCACAGACTCTACAAAAAGGGATCTGGCATGAGACTCATTAGGTAGAGATGCCCAGTAAGGATCCAGCCAGATGCCTGAGAGAGTCTGTGAATGAACAACAACATCTCACTAACAGCCCTCCTTTCCGGACCCCCGATAAGCATCATAGAGGCCGTCACCGCTCTGTGCTCATCCATAAGGATGAATGTTGTGAAGCTTTCCGTGACTGGAATCTTGACAGTCATGTGTCTGAAGACATACCAACAGCAAGCTCGGCGCCAGTGAAAGGGAGGGAGGGCATAATTTGGTAAAACTATCCACTTCCTCGTTCCCGAAAAATCCTACATGGTCTGGTAGCAAGACTAGAAGCACATCTCTAGAACAAGTCAGCTATTTCAGTCTTTTCCATTCTTATACTTAGGGTAAGGACATGTTCTCTTTTGTTTGAATATTCTCTTCCTCCTGGCCATTTCACATGATCACTTGATCAACTTCCAAAACGGCCATCTCTTTAAACTCAAGAACAGTCTATGTTCGCTATTTATCGAAATTTAAATTTGCCGCCCTAAAAATTTAATATACTAAATATAAACTGATAACTCTAGGCTGTGTCCTAATCAGAGAGTGGGGGTAGTCCCTTGGTAGACCTCCCACTAAACTAGTCACTCGTTAAAGCTCGACTAAGTAACATTGTATGTGTGCGAGTATTTGCCTATTCAATTTGCATTAACGCTTTTCCTTCCGGTGAAAGCCCATGCGTTCCATCTGGTTTTCCTCGGAGTTAGTGGTGATAAGTCACAAAGTAACATCCAGACAAGTAACGTTGTATATGTGCGAATATTTGCCTATGTGAATTAGGCTTCCGGTTTTCCTTCTGGTGAAAACCCATGTTTGCCACATCTGGTGTTCCTCAGCGTTAATCGTGATAGTCGATTTCTTGTCGGGTGAGTGCCTCACGGATTCTCCAAGCCTGTTAAGATTGAACGGCAAGCACGTGGTCTCTACTTCCGTTGCTTCTCCGACCGTACAGCTTTCCTGGAGCCCGTTTGAATTTTCATCTACTTTCATCAGCCGTACTGTGTGGACAACGACGCTGGAATTACAGGCATATGGTTTCCTTTTGTGTCCCTTTTCCTGTCTCCTATTTTCCTTCCATTCCCCATATGGGCTGAAGGTCAGTCGAACCACACTAATTTTAAGGTGTCTGCGTTTGGAGGTAAGCGCCACTCCTTTTGGCTTGGTGAATTTAATAACTATTTTTTGCTTCTCATTTTGTATTTGTTAATATATTAATTTGTTCATGTTATCTGAGCCCATATGGCTCAATCTTTTATACAGTCCACTCAATATTTTCCGTAACTTAATATTATCAAACATTTCATTTATTATTCATTTTATTATACCCCCTGTTAATCACTCTAACAGAGCCTGGCAGAGGTATTAATTATTAAATATATTATACCTGTCTTTTTATACCAAACAGAGCCTACCAGAGGCCCCCCACAAACTTTACCCTTAAGGTGGTAAACGTTATTTAATTTTTTATTAATTTAATATTGTGTATTTTTTGCAAGTGCTGTATTTCATTAAAATCACGTGGTTTGAGGTTAGTTACGTGCTTGGCCTTCACGGAAGTACATAGTCGCGGCCATCTTGGATTCCACGGCCTGATAATCATTTGGTTTCTTATCACGTGGCCCTTCACTATATAGTGCCTGATTGCAGCGACATACTTGCGCGCCCTCTGACCAGCTGAGTAACCTTCCAGCCTGTAACCTGCTGGCAAGAACCTCCTCATTTGTTTACGTTTGCGTGATTTATGTTTATTATTATTTTTTTTTATTTATTTATTTAAGGCGTCTCAATATCTGTGGTCATTTGCGCCCGGAGCCTTCTCAGTGCACTGCCGGCCTCCGGACAGTGTTCTCCCGTTACAGACAACACTGTCCATCACCGGACAGTGAGCTGTAGGGGCTCCTAGGAAGAGAAAATCTAAGGGTAGCACGGATGGATTCGAACCCGTGATCTCCGCGTTACTAGTCCAGCGCGCTACCACTGAGCTAATCCCTTCCCGTTATTATTATTGAATTTTCGTTTTTAGAAATTCATTATCAATACATTTTTTTTTGTCTGTTTCGTTGTAAACAGAATTATTCTTTTGTTGGATTTCGTGTTGCATTTAATTGTAAAATATTTGCGTAAATCCTAACACGTTTATTGTTAAATTCCCTCCCGGAATTTATATTTTCTGCTGCTTTGTTGTTGCTCGTAATCTGGGTGTTTTGACTTATTATCACGAACTACCCCATTATGGCACCTCAAAAATTAACTGCGGTTTTATTTACCCGTCAGATTTCTGTATCTACGGCGACTTTAGAGTCAACAGTGACGCGTCTAGAGGCATTGAGTCCTGATAGCCTTTCCCTGCGTTTGGATGTTACTTGGTTGCTTGAGAAGCTTCGGGCCGACTATACTTCAGCCAATGAAAAGCTGCAACCCTACCTTAATTTGGAAGTTTTACCAGAAGGCCTAAATGAGGAAACATTATTGGCAGGCATGCATATACTAGAGGAGTTGTTAGCGAAAGGCGAACTTCATGCTAACGGGGTTCTCTCTGCTGCTACTTCACATCCTCTTGCCAGCTCAACTCACCTAGACCCTAGGTTGAGTTTAGCACCTAATCCTTTGAATCAAACATCATTAACTTTGTCTGAATTGCCTCGTTTAACCTTACCAAAATTTAACGGTACTTCCGATTGGGATGAATTTTATAACAAATTCATGACACTTGTTCATGACAACGTTATGTTATCCCCTAAACAAAAATTGTTATATTTGATTAATCATCTAGCGGGTCAGGCTTATGATAAAATTTCTAAGTTGCCCCTTAATGATGAAAGTTATGAAACTGCCCTTAAGGTTTTAACTGAGCGGTATCATAAAAAGAGGGTGATTGTTAAAAAATATTGTCGTAATTTATGGAACCTCCCTAAGGCGGTGAGAAATTCCTTGGATTCTATTCGGCAATTAATTGACGCGTACGAATTGAATTTTAGTTCTCTTACCTCACTTCAGGTAGATGAACCTTATCGTGTTATATACACTTACTATCTTTTGTCACAACTCGACGCCCCTTTGAGGGAGAAATTCGAGGGTACTGTAAAAGATAAAGATAAAATACCGCAGATTGCAGAAATTATTTCTTTTCTAACTGACGTTGCTGAGAGAAAGGAAGAAGCCAATTCTGAGGATGTTCCCGTATTGGAAAGAGCTAATAGTCCTAAAAGGAGGTCCAAAGCTTCTAAGAATCGTAAGCTTTCTGATTTCTCTAAATCCAAATATAATTCTGCTTCTTTAACAGCTCAAGCTTGTCAATTAAAGTGTTCGCTTTGTGGAGGTTTGCACCCCATTGTGCAGTGTTCAACTCTTCTTAGGTTGACACCCTCTGAGCGTTACACATTAATTAGATGGCACACATTATGTGCTGTGTGTTTGAATAAGAAACACCAAGGCGCTTGTGCTGACTTACAGGCCTGCGCCAAATGTAACTCTAGGCGCCACCATTCGCTACTCCATTTTGAGAGCAAATCTGTGAGCGCCACTGCACTTCCTATGTCTTCTGCACCTCATAATAATGAGGAAGGATTACCAACTGCGGTCCCTTCTTCGGCCACTACCTGCGTCTCTACTAATTCTTCCATGCCTAGTAGTATATTGTTGGCTACGAGTTTAGTCAGACTTCAGGTGAGTCCAAATAATTATGTGGTGGTTAGAGCCATTTTGGATAGTGCTTCTCAAGTTTCTTTTATTTCTGAAAGCTGTGCAAACAAGCTTAAGGTTAACTTAGTTCACGACCCCTTCGTAGTGAGTGGTGTAGGTACTACTTCCGTTCCTTCGACTACGTCGTGCCACCTTGCAGTGGGTACCTTGAGTGGTGAATTGATTTCCCAGTCACATTGCTTTCATGTATTGCCCCGAATTAGTCGTGTGACTCCCTGCGTTGGCATCGCTAATCAAGTTACCAGAGCTACAGAAGGCTTGGTATTCGCTGATCCCACCTTTGGAGTCCCGTCCAAAGTAGATGCGTTGTTAGGTGCGGACTTGACTGCTTCCTCTTTTGTGGGCCCAGTTCGTCACCTGGGTGATGGCCTTCCTCAAGCCGTCTTTACGCGCTTTGGTTATGTGCTAATGGGTGCAGCACCAATTGCTTTAAATGGCAATGCGTGCAATTTTAATCAGTATGTTCCTCCTCAGTCTTTAGTGTCTTCTGCTGCGGAAGACGATCTTGCCAGGACCCTGCGCCGTTTCTGGGAAGTGGAAGAACCCCCTCCCGCTCCGGCTGCTTTATCCCCTGAAGACCAGCGCTGTGAGGAATTTTTCTTGCGGACAACCAAACGTCTGCCCTCTGGACGATATAAAGTTAGTCTCCCTTTACGACAGGAGCAATCGTCTTCTTTGGGAGATTCGTATTCACAAGCGCTCTCGCGTTTTCAAGCTTTGGAGCGCAAATTTGTCAAATACCCAGAGTTTAAGGCCCGTTACATGGAATTTATGCGTGATTACTTAATCCAAGGCCATATGGCCCCTGTAACGACTGCCACTTTTCCTAAATATTATATTCCTCATCATGGAATATTTAAAAGCCATGGCGATAGGTCCAAAATCAGAGTAGTTTTTGATGCCAGCTGCAAAACTTCTAGTGGCTACTCTCTGAATGATGTTCTTATGACAGGACCCAAGCTACAGGCGTTAATTAGTAATATTCTTACTTTGTTTAGAATTTACCGCTTTGTATTTGTTGCCGATATAAAGCAAATGTTTAGGCAAATTTTAGTCAGGGAAGCTGATTGTGCTTACCAATGTATTTTATGGCGTTCCAATATACTTGAACCTATCCAGACTTATGCTTTGAAAACCGTAACCTACGGACTTAGTTGTGCCCCTTATTTGGCCATCCGCAGTTTACAACAATTAGCTTGTGATGAGGCCGAGGCTTTCCCTCGAGCTTCTAAGTTAGTGCTTGAGAATTTTTTCGTTGATGACCTGGCTGCAGGTGCCCATACACTTGAAGAGGCCCAGGAATTGCAAAATGAAATTTTTGCCCTGTTGGCCAAAGGAGGATTTGTGCTGGACAAATGGGCCAGCAATCACCCCCAATTGTGGAAGGCTACTTGTTTTAATGAAGTTGCCACTCATCTTATTGAACCTCAGTCTGTTTTAGGTCTGGTCTGGAAGCCGAACCCTGATGTTTTTGAATTCCCTGCCGCAGAAATGGTCTTTGCTGAGGATGCCCCGCTGACTAAACGTTCAGTCATGGCTCAAACTGCCAAGTTATATGACCCCTGTGGCTGGATTGCTCCAGTCATATTCAAAGCGAAATGCTTTCTACAAACGCTTTGGCGCAATCATTTAGACTGGGATACTCCATTATCTGATGACTTGTCTCAACCCTGGAAAGGCTTTGTAGCCATGTTGTCAACTAGTTTGGCGGAAATAAAAATTGCTCGTCCTTTGGGTTCTGCGTCGCCACCCATACAGTTACACGGGTTTGCTGACGCCTCCCAACTTGGATATGCTGCCGTCTTATATATTCGGTCAGCTTCTCAACAAGGCGTCTGTTGTACGCTTTTGACTGCCAAAACTAAGGTAGCCCCTCTAAAGACGATGACTGTGCCGCGCCTTGAACTTTCAGGCGCACATCTTTTGGCTAAACTAGCGCACCATTTTCGGGAGCTGTTAAGCCGTCATGTGTCCATTGACAAAATATTTCTATGGACGGATTCTGCTATTATCCTAAAACTCCCTCCTATTTACTTAAAACTTTTGTAGCTAACCGGGTGGCCCAGATTTCTGAACTAACAGAAGATGCTAAGTGGTCACATATCCCCGGCGATGTCAATCCAGCTGACCTTGCGTCGAGAGGTTGTTACCCTAAGGAGTTAATTTCATCTCCAATGTGGTGGACAGGACCTCCCTGGTTGTACAAGCGTGAGGAATTTTGGCCTTCCATGCCACCTCCTGCCATTGTGGATGACCAGTTGTTAGAATTAAAACCGGTAGCTCCCTGCTCTTTGGCGGTCACTCAGTGTGACGCTCAATTATTTGCATCAGTTTCTTCTTGGGACAAATGTCTGCGTATTGTAACGCTCATGATCAAATGGTTTCCGTCCAGGCTCAAGGGCAATAATTTGACTCCCTTAGAATGCCGCAGATTGGCCCATAATTATCTTATGCGCTACATACAGTTAAGCGGACTCCCCGAAGATTTACTTGCCGTTAAACGGAATAAACCTGCGCGAACTGCCATTCAACGGCTAGTTCTCTACATAGACGATTTTGGTTTAATGCGCGTCAGAGGTCGATTGACCAACGCCCTGAATTATGAAGGTCAGCATCCCATAATTTTGCCTAAGAGACATTATTTAACTGATTTGTTAATTCGTCACACCCATATAAGGCTAGGCCATGCTGGACCCTATCAGGTTCAATTCCAGCTATCTCTTACGTACTGGATTCTGGCTGCGCGCCAAGTAATACGTACTATAATTTTTAATTGTGTGGAATGCTTCAGGGTAAATCCCCGCAATACTCCACCGTTAATGGCCGATTTACCACCAGAACGTGTAAATCCTGCCCCAGTGTTCTATCACACTGGAATTGATTACTGTGGACCTTTTATTGTGAAGCCTTATTCTTTACGCAAGGCCCCCTTAATTAAAATATACTTATGCATATTTGTTTGCTTCGCCGTAAAGGCGGTTCATCTAGAGGTTGCCCTAGATTTGTCCACTGATTCCTTCTTGGATGTGCTGAGACGCTTTATTAGTCGTCGTGGATGCGCCAAATAGATATTTTCAGATTGTGGTACCAATTTTAAAGGGGCAGAACGTGTTCTACAGCGCGAATTTAACCTCATTCTTAAGGATCCTTTGAACAATAAAATTGTTCAGAATTTTGCGGTGGAAAATAAAATTGAGTTTTCCTTTCTGCCTCCGGCTGCCCCATCTATGGGTGGTTTATGGGAACGTGCGGTTAGATCCACCAAATTTCATCTTAGGCGAGTCATTGGGGTTAATATTCTTACCCTATTCCAATTTACTTCGCTTGCAACACAAATAGAAGGGATTCTTAATTCTCGCCCGTTGGCGGCGATGCCCTCTTCACCGGGTGAGCTTCAACCTCTCACTCCGGGACACTTTATTATTGGGCGTGCCATTACTGCGCCTCCAGAACAGGACTGCGCTGAACTTAAAGATGGCTCCCTGCAACACTATAAGTTGATCCAAGCCTTAACTCAACGTTTTTGGAAGCAATGGCGAATGGAGTACCTTGCTACCCTTCAATCTCGTGCCAAATGGTTTCACCCTGGCTCTAATCTAAAGGTAGACGACGTGGTAGTGGTCGAAGAACCGAATTGTTCTCCTCGCCATTGGCCTCTTGGCCAAATTATTAAGGTTTATTCAGCTCCGGACGGCGTTGTTCGTAAGGCTGAAGTTCGTACCCTATCTGGTACTTTTCTGCGTGCGGCAAGCAAACTTTATTGTTTGCCTACTGCCAACTAACCCCACTTTTACATTTACTTAGTCCAGTCACCATTTCTAAAATTTGCATATCGTAGGGGCTGGATTACTAAATATATTTATCACTTTATCTAATTAAAGGTTGAACAAGTTCAACGGGGGGTGTGTTCGTTATTTATCGAAATTTAAATTTGCCGCCCTAAAAATTTAATATACTAAATATAAACTGATAACTCTAGGCTGTGTCCTAATCAGAGAGTGGGGGTAGTCCCTTCGTAGACCTCCCACTAAACTAGTCACTCGTTAAAGCTCGACTAAGTAACATTGTATGTGTGCGAGTATTTGCCTATTCAATTTGCATTAACGCTTTTCCTTCCGGTGAAAGCCCATGCGTTCCATCTGGTTTTCCTCGGAGTTAGTGGTGATAAGTCACAAAGTAACATCCAGACAAGTAACGTTGTATATGTGCGAATATTTGCCTATGTGAATTAGGCTTCCGGTTTTCCTTCTGGTGAAAACCCATGTTTGCCACATCTGGTGTTCCTCAGCGTTAATCGTGATAGTCGATTTCTTGTCGGGTGAGTGCCTCACGGATTCTCCAAGCCTGTTAAGATTGAACGGCAAGCACGTGGTCTCTACTTCCGTTGCTTCTCCGACCGTACAGCTTTCCTGGAGCCCGTTTGAATTTTCATCTACTTTCATCAGCCGTACTGTGTGGACAACGACGCTGGAATTACAGGCATATGGTTTCCTTTTGTGTCCCTTTTCCTGTCTCCTATTTTCCTTCCATTCCCCATATGGGCTGAAGGTCAGTCGAACCACACTAATTTTAAGGTGTCTGCGTTTGGAGGTAAGCGCCACTCCTTTTGGCTTGGTGAATTTAATAACTATTTTTTGCTTCTCATTTTGTATTTGTTAATATATTAATTTGTTCATGTTATCTGAGCCCATATGGCTCAATCTTTTATACAGTCCACTCAATATTTTCCGTAACTTAATATTATCAAACATTTCATTTATTATTCATTTTATTATACCCCTTGTTAATCACTCTAGCAGAGCCTAGCAGAGGTATTAATTATTAAATAAATTATACCTGTCTTTTTATACCAAACAGTCTAGATGAGATCTAGTCGTCTGCGGCAGGTTCCTAATAAGGCTGAGTTTAATCATTGTCTATGATATCAGTAATAATATTGCTCGTACAAAAAATGAAATTGATGATATTTGGTTTTATGAATTTTTGAATAGGTTTGAATATTTATTTTATTAAAAACATTTTTAGAGCAGTCAGATTTTTCATTTATGTAAAACAGCAAGTTGAAGCTTTCCTCTAAAGTCCTACTTCAGTACAGTGTACGGTTCTACACCCTCTATATTGTTAAAGGTTCATTAGAAGGATTGCTAGAATTCCAAATAGGAAGAAAATTGGTTAACCGGAAATGGTACTTTACAAAATAGATTTTTGAGATTTCCAAAGAGAAAAGTTGGTTTCACATATGGTATTCCAAGTCTCATCCAGTAATCTAGATTCCATGTGGCCCAAATGTAAATGATCAGCAAGAATAAGCCTGTGACTGCAATCCACAGGACCAACATCTCATTCCTAAAAAATTGCAATAACTATATCAACCTTTATAATATTATATTATATATTATTATATCAGTTTTCTTACAAGATTTTCAAGATTTTTATCTGGAAAACTGCTAAAACGATTTTCTTTTAACCTGGAATGCCTACTAGTACATGGAATAAACGAATCACTTTTATTTGAAACATTCTATCAGAAAATGGGTTTTAGGTGTTTCTGTGGAAATCTTGTAAAGTTAGGAAATCTTCCATTGTTATTGGGATTTGTCAATGTTACTAGCGCTATCTTCTGGATGTATCGCTTCAAGTGACACCCTCCACGGATGCTGATCAGCATGTATACCACCTCCATTGTTAGGGTAGTGAACTAAACTTGGCAAGTTTGAAGAAAATCTTGAGTGAATCTCACCACTTGTAAGAAAACTGATATAATAATATATAATATATTATAAAGGTTGATATAGTTATTGCAATTTTTCAGGAATGAGATGTTGATCCTGTGGATTGCAGTCACAGGCTTATTCTTGCTGACCATTTACATTTGGGCCACATGGAATCTAGATTACTGGATGAGACTTGGAATACCATATGTGAAACCAACTTTTCTCTTTGGAAATCTCAAGGATTATGTACAGTTTAGGAAAAATATTGGAGAAGTTTATAATGAACTCTATTGGTAAGTTGATTCATGTCATTTCCAGTCTCAAAATATAATTAAAGGATTTGTTTATGCATTAGGTTTTCCAACGATCTTTTACATTAACTTAACGTAACAGGAAGTGGCAATTATTTCAGATTTTCTCATTGAATTTTTACCGGAAATGAGTGTGTTTTGTATGTGAACAAAACATTTCAAAAACAATAAATCGCTGCTTAAACTTTATATTCTGTTTACATAACACCACATGAAGTTTCGGTCAAAATCCTCAACCGATGTTTGATTTTCCGAGAGGAAGTATTGCAATCGTGCCAGATTTCCGAATTCATTTTTTACCGGAAATACATGTTTTGGGGACTCCTGAATAGGAAAACTATGTTTTTAGCGAATGGTCTGTGTTACGTATTCCTGGAGTTTAAGGGGAGTTTTAATGCAGCGGAATACATAACTATTTGAGTAACGGTCGATTAAATAAATCAATAAAAGAGACAGTGACGTTACTTACAATTTTTGTCACCCAGAGCACTGTTGCAACGTTCTAGCCTCAGTACAGGGTTTCAGTTTCTCGTTGTACTCTACTAGCCAAGTGGCAGGGCCCCCAAAAAATCGTGGCCATCTTTATTAAGTTCCGTTCTAACTGTTGAGCTGGAGTGACGCTTAACCAGACCGCATTTTGGTTCTTAGTGAACACCTTACACACATCCGTTTATATTGTTTTAATCATTTTGTGAGGTTGCACAGTTACCTCCTAATAACATTATTCTAGTGTATTTCAAGTTCTGTGGCGTATCGTAAAATCGCTGTATCATAGTTCTCTTTTTACGCCGTACAGTTGCTGCCTCACGTGTGTAATCTTTCCAGCAGTCTGGTAAACATTTAATTTACAGTTTTCACACTCAGTACGAGCTTATTCAGAAGTGGTGATAATAGGAGTCACCAATCTAAATAGCGTCAAAATCTGGCGGATGCATGTGGCTTATATTAACATCTTCTACTTTCAGAGTAAGATAATTTTCCCATTCTTTACTCTCCTTTATATCTCTACTCATTATTAATTGTTAATATAAGTTGGCGGAAGCCGTTTATGCGATTATTGAAATCGCTCTGAAGGTAACATTTCATATTATTTTCTCTTTTCTCAGTACCTTCAGTCTCAGCTTAACATTTATTGTATTACTAATCGTTTGTCTAATTCAAAGCTAAGTGACTATTCACTGCCTGCTCAACTTGTACATTCTGGGGATACGTATTCTGTACACTAGATAGTACGAATTCTAATTAAAGGAGGTGTACGGAACTGTAACTTTAAGGCAAGTGTACGCACCTTAGCTTTTCTTACTAGCCCTCCTAGTGTTCTTATATTTTCTCTCAACCTAGTTTGAGAATATACAGTTCTGTCTGTAACCTATATATTTCCTACATAGTTATTCTTATGCCAACAGCTTTGCAGCTTCGCTGCTGGTCCTCCGTCGGATGTGAAGTCATCCTCTCTTCAGCAACCTGTGGACAGCTCTGGAAGGGATTGTTTGCCATTCAGACAGTCAGAGTAATTCCCAGGGCGTACCCACTAGTCAGCGTCGTTTTCGAGCTCGGATGTGAGGCGGGAGAACTGGGGAGGCGCTTTGTTCATCAATAAACTTATTATTATTTTTGACTTGGTGCTTTTTCTGTCTTTGTTGCCCCACCTTTCTATTCTTTACTTCAAGACCTGCCTATGTCTCGCCCTTCTTAATTGTTTTCATTGGAGTTATTTACCATTAGTTGTGCTCATATCTTGGTCCCATTTAGACTACATCTTCTATATATCTGATATTTGGGTTTTCGTTATATTTGCTATATTACTTCAACATGGCTAATCCTGTTAAACTTTCAGGTGTTGCTTTTGAAAGACTTTGCCGCTCGGCCTTGCAGTGTTCCTGCAGTGTTCTAAATTCCCGGAAACCATCTAGTGGTGCCGGATGAACTCTACCGAGCTTGCAAATACGTAACAGTCTGAATGTGTGTGTGTGTTTGTCTGTTGACAGAATATCTCAAAAACGAAATGTTGTAGGTAGCTCAAACTTTGTTTTCTATTTAGGCACTACCCCGCATCAGACACCATGATTTTTAATGGAATGAGAATGCAGTTTAACTTTAAAAATCCCAGAAAATATATAAATTAAACATGAAAACAAAACAGCTACATCCAATAGGTTACAATAGCTACACCTTAGAATAAATACTCCGGTTATTACTGTCAGTTAGTTGGCGAGCTGACTGGCTGAATTGAGCCGGCTCACTAACCTGGTTCTCGCTAAGGCTCCAGATCCGATGTGCTTACTAAAAGAACCGTATTTCCCTGGCAAAATGGGATACGTATTGTTCTCAGAGATATCAGATGTATATATATATATATAAAGTCTATATAGTAATCATATTTTTTAATCAAATTACCATATCTGAAGAACCTATTAATAGGCTCAAGAATTAAACTCAAGATTAAACTCAAGAAATAGACATAATTACCGGTGGCTAAAGAATTAACATTTTGCGATGAGAAGATGAAACTTATTCAAGGATTGGTAGAAGTAATTGACATAACACATACAAACGAAATAAAACGGACTACTGCCCGCCTTCAGCACGTTCAGGAGCGTCTTGACAGACTAGAGGCTACCAAGGAAACAAAGGGAGCTTTGGAATTATTAAAAACTAAAGCCCGAGAGATTGCGGTAGAAATTGAAAATTTATACCGAGCTAAAGAGGCAGCCACTGACCAAGAAGATGTGGGAGCAGAGGCGTTGCAGGTATCCTCTCTACCATTAAGTTCCGGTATTCACGATGCTCCTTCTGGAGACGTACCAGAACACAATATATACAGTATTCCAACATGTAATCCGGGACATTCTCGAGACCTCAGGTTGTACAAGTGGGGGCTCACCTTTTCAGCCGATGACCAGGAACAGTCCTTGTGCGCCTTCTTAGCAGAGGTTGAGGACAGAAGAGTGGCTAGAGGAATCTCGAAGGAAGAGCTTTTCAGATCTGCTAGCGACCTGTTAAGAGAAACCGCATTGGTTTGGTACCGCAACAAGCGTGACTGCATCAAGTCGTGGGATGATTTGGTAAGCCAGTTGAGACAGGCGTTTCTCGACGTAGATTATGATCACCAATTGCTAGAAGAGATTCGCAAGCGTACCCAAGGTCGAGAAGAAAGTTCCACGGTGTACATAGCGAAAATGCAAGGACTTTTATTAAGACTGATCCGTCCTCCGACAGAGAGCGAGAAATTGGAAATAATGAAACGGAATGTGAAGAGGGAATTTCGGGCACTTCTCCCTCTTAGTAAATTTCAAACCATCGATGAACTGGAAGAGTATTACGGAATTTGGAAGTCGGAGCGACAATGGCGTCCCGATAAGAAGAGCCTCCCTCAAAAGGAATGCTGGAGCCAGATCTCGCTTATAAAGGATCTCGAACTAGGCCTATAAGAGCGTGTCCAATGTACTCCGAGAGGACTTTTGCGAATTCAGAAAGGAAGCAAATGGATTCAAGAAGATATTGGAACTGTGGACAAGTGGGCCATCTAGCGAAGGCGTGTCCTAAGAAGGATCCAAAAAAGGATAACAGGAAAGTCGACAGGAGAAGCTCACCGAACAATCAGGGAAACGATCCTAGCGGGCGAGTCTAAATGGACAGGACTCGTACCGCGCTGCAATGTCCACATCGGATCTTGAATGGAGAGAGTGGGTATCAGTCGTCGCGGATTTTATGAAGGGTAAAGGAGCAAGTCGCCCGTTACGACAAGCAGCTAGGAATCAGGATGGCAGGCCATACATACAGGTCTCTCTTTTGGGCTTAAACTTTCTTGGTCTTCTGGACTCAGGAGCCAGTAGATCTTTGATAGGAGGATCTGGATGGAAGAAATTGCAAAAGCTTGGACTACCTCTTAAGCAGGAAACCCGGACGACAGTTAAAATTGCTGATGGAACCGCATGCCAGGTTATAGGATCAATAGAAATACCAGTTAACTTATCGGAGAAGGTAAAGTTAATTGAATTTTTGGTCGTACCCACCCTAACCAACTCTTTGAATCTAGGGATAGACTTCTGGGAGGCCATGAGCTTAGTACCAGACATAAAACCAGAACGTGGACGTTTAGTGACGAACAGCATGGCCCGGAGATCAGCGTCTCAACCGCTTTGGTGGAGCGAGCTGACTTGAAGCCTGAAGAAGAAGAGATGTTGGAGACATTTCTGAAGAAATGGAGGTCCATCCCAGCAACCAAGGAAGGAACGAATTTGGTCGAGCACACCATAGATACTGGGGATAGCCGGCCAATCAAACAGAGATACTATCCAGTGTCCCCGGTGATGCAAGGTATTATGAAGGAAAATTAGACAAGATGTTGGAGCAAGGGATTGTGGAACGCTCATCTAGTCCTTGGTCATTACCAGTGGTGATAGTTAAAAAATCTGGTGTGAAACACTCACACAACTTTCTCTTACTCCAGTTCTCAAAATTATAAAATTGACAAATTTTATAGTTTGTGTAACCAAATTTAATGAAATTCGTGGAAAACTTGAAAAAACTGTTCAGTAAAAGCGCACTTCCGGTTTACTAATTTCCTTGAAACACGGAATTTTGGCCATCTATTTATTTCTAATTAATTTTCTTTGAATGATAGAACTGTATAATCCAACTATGATAGCACTTTAGAGAAAAACATAACCCCACACCTCTCCCCAAAAGTGCCCTTAAATGAATTGAAGCAGAGAAATGTTTTAAATAAAAGCTGTAGATCTTTGCATGTTTAGTTTATATAAAATGTTTCAAGAAAATCGTCGAAATCATTTTTGAGAAAATCGCGAAAAAGTGAAAAAATTTCATTTAGTAAAGTGGTAAAGTAAACGCACTTCCGGTTATCCGATTTTTTTGAAACTCGGAATTTCAACAACATATTCAATTCTAATTAACATTATTTAGATGACAGAATTGTCTAATAAACTGAAATAGCATTTTAGATGAAAACCTAATCCCACCCCCTCCTCCGTAGCTGCCCTTAAATGAATTTTTCTATAGAAATGTTTCAAATAAAAGTTGTATCTCTTTATATATGTCGTTGATATTCCAAATTTGAAGAAAATCGTCGGAGCCATTTTTGAGAAAATCGCAAAAAAGGAAAAAATCCAACTAGTAAAGTGGTACTTGCGGTTGAGGAATTTTGGCAGATAACGCACCGTCAGATCCCATGGTGATACTGAATCGTAATATCAAACTTCAACTTTCTACGATTTTTCGTGTTTGAGCTATGCTGTTCACATACACACACACACACACACACCATTTGCTAAAAACCACTTTTTTGGACTCAGGGGACCTCAAAACTTATAATTCCGGTAAAAACTCGATATCGAAAATTTGACAGATTACAATACTTCCTCTTACTTAGAAGTAAGAGAAAGTAAAAACGGGACGGAAGCTATCGCTTTTGTGTCGACTTCAGGAAACTGAACGCGATTACCAAGAGGGACGCCTACCCGCTACCATACTTAAGTCAGATCTTAGACAGGCTGCGAGATGCGAAATACCTTACATCGCTGGATTTGAAGTCGGCTTACTGGCAGGTAAAGGTAGCAAGTAAAGATAGGGAGAAGGCAGCTTTTACTGTTCCAGGTCGCGGGCTATTTCAATTCATCAGGATGCCCTTTGGTTTGCATAACTCTTCAGCTTCCTGGCAGCGATTAATCGATTCCGTGCTGGGCCCAGAGTTAGAGCCCAAGGTCTTTGTCTACTTAGATGACATTGTGGTGCTAACTCAAGATTTCCAGGATCATCTTCGCACCTTAGAGCAAGTCCTAACCAGATTGAGAGATGCAGGTTTATCAGTCAATTGGGAGAAGGCCCAAATTTGCCGTTCGGAGCTGGCATATCTGGGATATGTAATTAACCGAGATGGTCTTCACGTCGACCCAAGTAAAGTTGAAGCCATACTGAACTTCCCTCAACCCCGCACCGTCAGGCAGCTGCGCCGCTTCATGGTATAGGAGATTTGTTCCGCACTTCTCCACCATCAGTGCACCCTTGACCGACTTGTTAAGGAAGAATAAGAAATGGCTTTGGACAGACAATCAAGATAGAGCCTTTAAGGAGTTGAAAGAAGTTTTGGTATCTGCACCCATTCTCACCTGCCCAGATTTCAACCGACCCTTTCTATTACAGACCGACCCTCGCAATCGGGTTTAGGAGCAATCTTATCCCAAAATTTTGAGGAGGGAGAAAAACCCATAGCATTTGCCAGTCGGAGTCTGACTCGAAACGAAAGGAATTTCTCCACGACAGAATTGAGTGTCTGGCCGTCTTGTGGGCAATTGAAAAGTTTAGGCCCTATCTGGAAGGCATAGAATTCACCATTATAACGGATCATCGGCCGTTGCTGTGGCTGAAGAGCCTAAAAGGTCCACATGGAAGACTAGCCCGATGGGCAATGAAAATACAACAGTACCAGTTTCACATCACCCATCGCCCAGGGAAACAGAATGAGGCAGCTGATGCTCTGTCTCGGGCTAATGAAGAGGCAGTAGCGGCAGTGTCCTTTGATAACGTGGAACCATGGTACAGTAAGATGCTGTATGCAGTGAAGAACATTGCTGCTAAATATCCGAGCTGGACAGTGGAAGATGGAAACAAGTTGTTCAAAAGGGTAAATGATGATCGTCGGGAATTGGTGAGCGACCAGTACTCGTGGAAGTTAGTGGTTCAAAACACCAGAGAACGGATATTATCATGGAACTCCATGATAGCCACTTGCAGGACATCTGGGAAGTTTTAAGACCCTCCAGTGGGTAAAAGAAAAATACTACTGGCCCGGATTGGCAGCGGATGTAGCTAAATACGTTTCGAGATGCAGCATATGCTTACAAACGATGCCGATTCAGAGATCCCCTGCTGGACTGATGGGAAACCAAAAAGTGGTGACTCAACCATGGCAATTGATCTCCGTTGACTTGATGGGTCCACTTCCGCTATCAACGCAGCAGAATCGACATTTGTTAGTAATCGTGGATTACTTCTCAAAGTATAGTATTCTGTTGCCGATCAGACAAGCCACCGCAAAGAAAGTGACAACGTTAGTAGAAGAACAAGTTATCCTCAAGTTCGGAGCCCCGCAGAAATTGATCTGCGATAATGTAACCCAATTCACCAGCAGAGTTTCGGAAGAAAATGGAGGAGTACGGATGTACGCTGTGGTATACTGCTGCTTACCACCCTCAAGCGAACCCCACTGAAAGAGTCAACAGAGTATTGAAGACTATGATGGCAAGTTACGTTCGGGACAATCATCGACATTGGGATAAAAACATAGCGAAACTTAGCTTCGCCTTGCAAACGGCGGTACACGAAGCTACAGGATTCACGCCTGCCTTTATTAAGTTTGGAAGGGAATTGAATCGATCGGGAGAAGACTATCCTCTAATGCCCTCAGGAGATTTTATTCCAGGAACAGAAAGAGAAGAGCATTTGGACAAAATGGCCAACATTCCACTCTTATACCAGGAAGTACAAGATCGTCTAAAAAAAGCCTATGAAAAGGGACAAAGACAATATAACTTAAGAAGACGCCCTGCAACATACAAGACAGGTGATTTGGTATGGAAAAAGAACATTGTGTTGTCCAACGCAAGCCTATATAAGCAGCAAGCTTGCCCCAAAATATACCCAAGGCCGAATCAGGAGAATGATTTCAAACCTCATCGTAGAAGTGGAAGACCTCGACGGTAATAGTATGGGAACTTGGCATATACAAGACCTCAAGCCTCACCCCGTATAGAGTGTACACTCCGGAGGACGGTGGACTGCAGCGGGACTTCCCTTCTCGTTCCATTAATCCTGTAGTCCTGCCTAACCTGAGATCCCCGTCCTACACACCCAGGGGCTCCACTCTGCATCGACCCCGAGGTAAGAGGGGGGATGTAACCGTCATATGACAGTTACATAAAATAAGATGTAAATTTATTTTAATTTTCAAATATACTCGTAATTTTATTTGTGCATTGGCCTTGGAATTTATTAGTACGGCTGTGCTGAATCTAGGGCCAGGGTTAATAGAAATACTGGAATGAACTTTGTACCACAATAGCATAAACTAGTGTACTATTGTATTATAGTATAGCATATACTTCGTACGTGCGTCAGTACGTCAGTAGGTAGCCGTCGCTCACTGTGTGAAGGTGAATTTTTTGTGACTGCTTTTTCTAATCGGCATTGCCGGATTTTGAGTACACAGCACCGAACTCCTGATCCCTGTCAACTCGTCGGGTCGTCTGGCTCAAGAGGACGCCCCGAGTACCACGGAGGAGGTGGATTTCGACAGTTGGAGGAAAAAAGAAAAAGGAAAGGTCGCAGGCAGTACCTCGACGGGAAACTGTATGCATTGAAGATTCTAATACATATAGCTATTTAAAAAAAGAAAGAAAGAGAAATCACTCGGCGGCTACCGCACTAAAGTGCAGCGAAGAGGAAAAGTGTTTTCCCCATTTGGTACCCTTAATACAGACTGAGGGCAGTTGTAAATTACGTATATTTTGCTTAAAATCCAATTACTTAAAAATTAAGTTACTTAAATGGAACTACATTAAATTACTTATTTAGTTTGTATCTTACTTATATTACTTACAGTAATTATATATATTATTTCCGTTCACTTTAACTTCATAGTAGTTTTTTAATGTTTTATAATATAGAATGAGAATTATTTTTTGTGTAAAGAGAATTATTTTAAGTTGGAAGTCATTGTATCGTTTTGTTTCCGGTGTACTTATATAAATTTGTTCCAGGGCCTGGACAAAGTATCTATTTTTGATGTACATGTAGCTGAGAATTGCTGTTGAATTATACTTGAAATTTTTGGTTTTAATAAAGGAGTGTATAAGTACGTCTCAATTTCAAATCTGTGTATTAATTACTTGGACCAGCGATAGCAGCACAGCCAATTCACATAGACATACGGTTCGCTGTTGCCGTAAGCAATTTCGTTTTTTGGTTTCTTTTATTAATTTAAGTTTAAATTAGAACAGCGTGGCGCCCAAATTTTCCTTTTCCCTCTTCTTGGATTTGTTTATCTCTTTTAATTTGTTTATTTATTTTATTTTATTTATTTATTTTTAAAACCCTTATCACCCCGCCCGTCTCCACAGCAGCCCAGCCGGGCCTGTGAGTATACACTGAGCAGGGAATTTGAGTGTAACAACCGTTTTGCAAAAACTCACGTTCTGACATCTAATTGTTAGACATAAAGCCTGAAAAAAAAACGACAGTTACTCATCTCAAAACTGAACTCCCCGTTTTTGTACGAACACTAACAATTATTGCCATTGGCGCCCGGAGCCTTCTCAGTGCATTGGTAGCACCTGTTACAGAAAACACTAGGCTGTAGAGCGAGAAGATGACTTAACTAATTCTTTTTGGTTACTAATTGTAAAAGCTGACTGAAATCTCTATTTAAACATTTATTGCTCATCGATTATAATCCAGACAATTGATACATTTTGTATTCATCAATTGATAATTCTTTTAGGCGAAAAATATTGCAATGTTATATACAACGGACATTCTTAGTTCCTGCATATTCAGTATGAATACAAACTCATTTATTAATTCCAAACAAGATATCCACAAGTCAGTTGTAAAATATTTCAAAAAACGTACATTCTTCAACACTATCATGATGTTTTTATCATTGGTTCCATGGCCCACCTATTTTCTTCGACTTAGGTAAGAGGCTTTTAAAATAATAATTTTTGTAGAATATATTTAGTTATGTAATACAAGAAAGCAGTTTTGGTTTTGGTAATATACAACAAAATGATTTATTAAATTAAAGTAAATTTCATATGTGACGTATAAATTTTGTTGAACTTTGCCCCATACATGTAGGAGGCATAATTAATAAATCATTTGATTTTCATTTTAGATCTTCAACTAAAGCAGTTTCTGATTGTGTAACCAAAATTATTAAAGATTTATTCGAAAATTCAACGAACTACATCAATTCTCTACCAAATTTTGTTCAAATTATGGCAAATGATAATTTCCGTTCGGATGATTACAGTATGTAATAGCTTTTTTTTAAAAAAAGAAAAGTATAGTTCATTACCTTAGCATCACATTTTTTTAATTAAATTTTTCTTTTATCATTTTTTCATTTCTTTTGTAGAGTTTACATATGAAGATCTAGCGAATCACTCGATAACCTATTTTACCGGATTGGACAGTATCTCTACGGAGTTGGCGTTAGCACTGTATCTATTAGCTCTACATCCTGACGTAATCGAGAAAGTTTGAAAATTTTGTTGCGCGAAGGAGGAATTGATGTGGTCATCATATGAGAAACATGGTTTAAACCAGGTATTGAATGTGAATTTCAAAGGTATTACATGATGAGAGCAGATCGTGATGACGGGTACGGAGGATGGGCCATAATCTAGACAAGAGATTGCCATTCGACCCAATAATACTTTCCAATCCAAGTGGGGGTCGTGTACAGCTATGTAGAGTAAAAATATTGATCAATTCAGTCATGACTACTTTCTTGAAGCAAACTGTAAACCAGGACATGGAACCATGGTGCAGGAATAGATACATCTTTTAGACCAGGTTACAGGGCCTATGCTATTTGGGGGAGACTTCAATGCACATACATCATGCTGCATGGGGTTGCAGAAGGGAAAGCGCGGATGGGCGGACCTTGCTGGAGATCATGGATGTGGTCAATCTTTGTGTGCTCAATGATGGATCCCCGACCATGATTCCCAGACCGGATTCACAGGCACAAGCGTTGGACTTAACTTTATGCTCACCACGCTTGATATCGGAACTAAGTTGGGCGATAATAGATGAACCGGTGAGTTCAGATCATTTGGGAATCATATTAGAGTCGAGCTTCGTGTCGGAGGCAACTACAGGGAGTCGGATTAGGCATCTGGCAAATGGTTAGAATCTCAAAAAAGCTAAGTGGGAATAATATCGGTCCCTGATTGAAGTAGAAATTATGGACACCTCAGCGTATTCATATAAGACATTTATGAGGATAATAAATTAGTCTATAAGCACAAAAGTCTGTAAGTATAAATAGTATACGAAGTTTAAATAGTCTCACTTTCGTTGATAGATTTTGATCAAAAGTTTATTGTCAGATGCGATAGTGGGTACCTAAGTAGATATCAAGTTTGAGTTTCCTAAAAACAGGTTTTGTTTTATATTTAGACACCTCAAAACATGTTTCGGTGGAAACTCAAATCCGAAAATTTCCTCTGTTCGGCTTCCTCTTAAAAGTTCTCGCAGTCGTATGGTGCATATTGAATATATTAATTTTTTATTATGTCATTCCATAGGTTTGATTTTGGTAGTTAAGGCGGTGAAAATGCCCCAAGGGCAATGATTTACGCTGTACTAATCATTTATTTAATAAATATAAGTGATAATATTTATACTTGACTCACCAAAACATATTCTTGGTCCAATACCAAATGGCAAAAATTGTGATGGTATAACATCATTATTATTGAATCTTTCTGGATTATATTTCATCGGCTCTGCAAAGTATGTTTCGTCTCTGTGTAAAGAATAATACGGGATTGATACGGTCATTCCTTTCTTTATCGGATACTCTCTGCCAGCAGCTTTTAATATTATATCCTGTGTGCAAACTCTTCTTGATACCAAACATGTAGGATACAGCCTCATAGTTTCTGTGAAATATAAAAGCAGGTGATAAGTTATTTTTCCCAGATGTCCTTTATGAGGTTACATTCCTTTCAGAATTTTCTATTCCTTACATCAGTTAATCTCTTTTTGTTTCGTGGACTTGTTAAATATTGGTAGTGCCATAGTTATTTAAACAATTTACCATTAACAACAGCATCTAAATATTTCATCTTATGCAATATGTCAAAATTTATTTCAATCTTCTTAGTTGCTTTTATTTCCTCTCTTAAATTATTCTGAACGTCAGGATGTAGAGCTAATAGATACAGTGCTAACGCCAACTCCGTAGAGATACTGTCCAATCCGGTAAAATAGGTTATCGAGTGATTCGCTAGATCTTCATATGTAAACTCTACAAAAGAAATGAAAAAATGATAAAAGAAAAATTTAATTAAAAAAATGTGATGCTAAGGTAATGAACTATACTTTTCTTTTTTTAAAAAAAAGCTATTACATACTGTAATCATCCGAACGGAAATTATCATTTGCCATAATTTGAACAAAATTTGGTAGAGAATTGATGTAGTTCGTTGAATTTTCGAATAAATCTTTAATAATTTTGGTTACACAATCAGAAACTGCTTTAGTTGAAGATCTAAAATGAAAATCAAATGATTTATTAATTATGCCTCCTACATGTATGGGGCAAAGTTCAACAAAATTTATACGTCACATATGAAATTTACTTTAATTTAATAAATCATTTTGTTGTATATTACCAAAACCAAAACTGCTTTCTTGTATTACATAACTAAATATATTCTACAAAAATTATTATTTTAAAAGCCTCTTACCTAAGTCGAAGAAAATAGGTGGGCCATGGAACCAATGATAAAAACATCATGATAGTGTTGAAGAATGTACGTTTTTTGAAATATTTTACAACTGACTTGTGGATATCTTGTTTGGAATTAATAAATGAGTTTGTATTCATACTGAATATGCAGGAACTAAGAATGTCCGTTGTATATAACATTGCAATATTTTTCGCCTAAAAGAATTATCAGTTGATGAATACAAAATGTATCAATTGTCTGGATTATAATCGATGAGCAATAAATGTTTAAATAGAGATTTCAGTCAGCTTTTACAATTAGTAACCAAAAAGAATTAGTTAAGTCATCTTCTCGCTCTACAGCCTAGTGTTTTCTGTAACAGGTGCTACCAATGCACTGAGAAGGCTCCGGGCGCCAATGGCAATAATTGTTAGTGTTCGTACAAAAACGGGGAGTTCAGTTTTGAGATGAGTAACTGTCGTTTTTTTTTCAGGCTTTATGTCTAACAATTAGATGTCAGAACGTGAGTTTTTGCAAAACGATTACTTAATTATAATAAATATATGGATAAATTTAAAATGCCTACACTGGGAATCAAACCCAACTTAGCAAAATCATGATGCCAATAGGTACAGCTAACTAAAAGTAAGACGGTATTTTTCTAATCGCGATCTGCCAACTGGTAAAGCAGCTGCAACTATAACCTTCAACTTTTAGGTTTCACATACTTTTCCAGTCATTTCATTTGTCCACTTTTCATAACATTTCAAGTTTCTCTTTCTTGTAAAGGCTAATTGCTTTGCAAATATGAATATGAAAGAGAATAGTATTGAGCAACACCATGAATGTCCGTTAATAAAATAAAGTTAATGTTCATTACTACAAAATTATTGGTTTCTTGTTCCGGAAACAGAGAAGTATACTTAGATTGATAAGGTCCAAATTTAGACCCTAATTGTTATTGTTTTCTTTGGAGAAGATGTAGGCCCTTACATCTTTGGGATAGCGTAAAATATGCTATCTTCCTACTAGAGAATATAATAATTCCTCCAACTCCGACAGCCGATTAGCTTTCGAACCAAAGAAAAACGCCAAGTAAAGATAGAGTAATGATCTGATTATTACCCACTGTTTTATAGGTATAAGAGTTTATTCTGAAGAAGCCACAGTGGGTTCACAAACCCTAGATTTGCTATCTTCTTATTTGGGACGAGCAGTCACGCATACTGTTTTAAACTGTCAAATAACTAAAAAGCCTTAATGGTTTACATTATTCTATTCTTACCTCTAGGTTTATGTTTTTATGTTGACCAAGGTAATCTACCATATTGCTACAAACGTTCGATATATGTGGATATACTGATCTGAGTTTACCTGTAGTCTGCGTGGCAGCGTGTAAATTCCTTAATTTCTTCCAACTGTCGATTAAATTTGTTTTTCAATTAGATACAAGCATTTTTTTTTTTTAAAAATCAAATTTAATTTTGGATGTAAGCTTTAGCAAAACTTACAAATCTCCGGTTGCTAAAAAAGGATTAGATGCACCCGTTGGATTGATACTGGCATCAATGTTTACCTCGTGATTACGAAAGCTATTAAATTCTTTATTACAAACAGTTTTAATTAAATCTATATCGCGCAACATTAGTTGTGGCGATCCCAGCTTGAATACACCAACGGCTGGTTCATCTGGGAACTTCCTGTAAAATATAGGAAAAGTTAATTGTAAAATTTGGGTCTGCACAGAGTGTAGAAATAAAAGTTATCATTAAAAAGAAATAAAAGTTATCATTAAGGTACTAATGTTTTTTTTTTTTTTTTTTTTTTTTTTTTTTTTTTTTTTTTTTTTTTTGTGGAAAAGTAACATTCTGTTTAACAGGCATCGACAGGCTTGCCAGCAGGGGCCCCGCTCCATGAACTCCAAGATTTGTTTTTTTCCTATTTATAGAAGACATTTATGCCAATATTTCTCCTGATCTCAATAAGAAAGAAAGTAACCTCTATTTGAGATTATATTTCATCAATGATTAACGAATACTCCAAAGTTTAAAATTCTTAAGTCTATTAACAGGTTCTTCAGATATAGTAATTTTATTAAAAAATATGGTTGCTATATAGACTTTATATATATATATAAAGTCTATAATATACATAAACTTTAACTATATATATATATTCATCTGAGAACAATGCGTATCCCATTTTGACAAGGAAATACGGTTCTTTTAGTAAGCACATCGGATCTGTATCCTTATCGTGAACCAGGTCAATGAGCCGGCTCAATTCAGCCAGTCAGCTCGCCAACTAATTGACAATAATAACCGGGGTATTTATTCTAAGTTGTAGCTATTATAAACTATTGAAGGTAGCTGTTTTGTTTTCATGTTTAATTTATATATTTTCTGTGAATTTTAAACTTAAACTGCATTTTCATTCCATTAAAAATCATCGTGTCTGATGCGGGTAGTGCCTAAATAGAAAACAAAGTTTGAGCTACCTACAACTTTTCGTTTTTTGAGATATTCTGTTAACACACAAACACACACACACACACACACACACTCACACATTCAGACCATTCGCTAAAAACATAGTTTTCGTATTCAGGAGACCCCAAAACATGTATTTCCGATGAAAACTGAATTTCGAAAATCTGGCACGATTGCAATACTTCCTCTCGGAAAATCATTTTTTTTTTTTTTTTTTTTTTTTTTTTTTTTTTTAATTTAAGGCGTGTCAACATCCAAAATCATATATCGGTTGAGGATTTTGACCTATACTTCATGTGGTGGCATGTAAACAGAATCTCATGTTTAAGCTTTCATGATTTATTGCTTTTGAAATGTCACATACAAACACACACTCATTTCCGGTAAAAAATCAATGAGAAAATCTGAAATAATTGCCACTTCCTGTTACGTTATGATAATGTAAAAGATCGTTGGAAAACCTAATGTATAAACAAATCCTTTAATTATATTTGAAGACTTGAAATGACATGAATCAACTTACCAATAGAGTTCATTATAAACTTCTCCAATATTTTTCCTAAACAGTACATAATCTTTGAGATTTCCAAAGAGAAAAGTTGGTTTCACATATGGTATTCCAAGTCTCATCCAGTAATCTAGATTCCATGTGGCCCAAATGTAAATGATCAGCAAGAATAAGCCTGTGACTGCAATCCACAGGACCAACATCTCATTCCTAAAAAATTGCAATAACTATATCAACCTTTATAATATATTATATACTATTATATCAGTTTTCTTACAAGTGGTGAGATTCACTCAAGATTTTCTTCAAACTTGCCAAGTTTAGTTCATTACCCTAACAATGGAGGTGGTATACATGCTGATCAGCATCCGTGGAGGGTGTCACTTGAAGCGATACATCCAGAAGATAGCGCTAGTAACATTGACAAATCCCAATAACAATGGAAGATTTCCTAACTTTACAAGATTTCCACAGAAACACCTAAAACCCATTTTCTGATAGAATGTTTCAAATAAAAACGATTCGTTTATTCCATGTACTAGTAGGCATTCCAAGTTAAAAGAAAATCGTTATAGCAGTTTTCCAGATAAAAATAGTCAAAAATCTATTTTGTAAAGTAACATTTCCTGTTAACCAATTTTCTTCCTATTTGGAATTCTAGCAATCCTTCTAATGAACCTTTAACAATATAGAGGGTGTAGAACCGTACACTGTACTGAAGTAGGACTTTAGAGGAAAGCTTCAACTTGCTGTTTTACATAAATGAAAAATCTGATTGATCTGAAAATGTTTTTAATAAAATAAATATTCCAAATCTATTAAAAAAATCATAAAACCAAATATCATCAATTTCATTTTTTAGACCAGCAATATTATTATAAGATATAATAGACAATGATTAAACTCAGCCTTATTAGGAACGACTAGATCTCATGCAGACTGTTCTTGAGTTTATCAATGGCCGTTTTGGAAGCTGATCAGGTGATCAAGAGAAATGGCCAGGAGGAAGAGAATTGGTGAGAATATCCAAACAAAAGAAAACATATCCTTACCCATTCATCTTCTGAACCACCTAGTCTACCAATATCACTCAGATCAAAACGATGAGCTTGAACAAGAAGACTCTAAATATATGGCTAGTATTAAAAAAGCTAACATGAAATTTCTCATAAGCTCCCTTGATATCCATAAAGATTCCTAAAGTGGATCGGCCAAAGGTGAACTTATCTGTATGTCGGTTATCAGTTTAGCTGGGCTATGGATAGTTGATTTCCCTTTACGAAATCCGTATTGGGCTATTAAAAGTTTAATGTGGCTCTCTTGCTATCACTCTAAACGATTTTTAATTAATCGCTCATAGATCTCCAAGATGCGAGAGAAATAGGGCGATATGAATCTAGAAAACGATAAGAAAGACTTTAATTTGTCTATATTATAGAAACCACTAAAAATTCCTTCCATGAAACTGGAAATATTCCAGTTTCCAATCTATGATTAAATATCGATAATAAGTTGGGATATGGTGAATCGGGAAATTTTCCGAAATAGGATATGGTAGCTGGTCCTTACCTAGAGAAGTATCAACATACTTCTCCAGGTAAGGACCAGTACTTCTCCAGACTGTAACTGTCTAATGACATTGGACAGTTA
>JAAEAF010002006.1:0-60827 GCA_011037195.1 Triatoma infestans
TTAGTGTTATATTTTGACCCCCTTGGGTATATACAGATCTACCACTCTTTATTTCTTCATCAAGTCACCCACCCAGTGGTTGAATGCAAGTTTTATACAAACAAAAGAATAGATAATAAATGAAAAAAATATTCCCTTACCACATTTCCTACTTGCTATCTAGGGCGTACGATGTGAAGGGTGTAAGACCTGCTTCTACGTAATGATGCTATTTTTTCCCTTTTCCAAATGTGTATATGTTAGTAAAAAAAATATTGGTGTGATTTGTGATTGTATTTTATAACATACTCTGGGAATTGTTATACCTGTGTACATTGAAATATTACCCAAGGAATATAGAAGATATATCAATATTTATATGTAGATTATACTATATATATTCAGATCTATTAAACATTGAGCATTCTAAAAGAGAACGTATACTTTTGTCTATGCTGTTTTCTAACATTAGTAAGTATCTTTCTAATGGAAAAATGTTAATTCAAATAGAAGTGAAAAGTAACATACCATGTTTAAAGAAAAGCACTATAAGTGTTTTCAAGAAAATTCCAAAAATTCCAAAATTTATTCAGTAAAATCGCACTTCTCGTGAACAGGATTGGATGGTAAAACCACCCATTACACTGAAACAGTACTCTACAGGAAAGCTTACTTGTTACTGTTAATGTTCCCTCAGAAACTCCACCCCCCCCCCAAAAGAGAACTACTTTTCTCGAGAAAATATTTTACATAAAAGTGATAGATATTAATGACTTTAGATGATGTAGAAACTTTAAGAAAAATCGTTGGGGCTATTTTCAAGAAAATAGCACTGGCAACAAATATTTTCATCGAAACCTTGTGGCCAGACGTATAGTTCGACAACTCAGTTGTGAAACCTGTGAACGGAGTTCAATGGCGTCAAAGCTACTGGAAAGTTTTGGCAATGGGCGGAGCTTATCATCCGTTTAGGTGTCACAATTAAGTTTGTCAAGCTATACCTAAACGTGAGACCTAAACAGAATACTAAGTTTGGGATTCCTGAAATTTTTCATACATACAGACTTATCGCAAAAACACTTTTTTTTTCATACTCAAGGGACCTCAAAACATATATTTTCGGTGAAAATTCAATTTCGAAAATTTGGCGCATTTGGGAGTAAGCGAAAGTAAAAAATAAAGTTAATCTAGATACAATATGGTACCATATGGGAAAGCATAATATGGTATTCTGTTCATTGCTACTCTGGTGCATTGCTACTCTGGTTTCACAGCTTTGTAAGCAATCGCCAACAAAGGGTCAAAATTAAATCTGTATATTTTTCTAAATTTAATGTCTGTTCTGGGGTATCACAAGGCTCATACTTTGGCCCGATTTTATTTCTTCTCTATATCAATGATTTATCATTAATACTAAAAAAACCTGCAAACTATTTTTCTTTCAGTACTCAATCTTGATGATTGCATCACTCTATAGAACTCTCTTATCACCCTTCAGATTGGTGCTGGCAAAATAATATAGTATTAAACATAAATAAATGCTCTGTTATTAATTATTCTCGGAAAATCAATAACATATTCTTCGATTACAATATTAATAATTGCTCTGTTAGCAAGATTATCGGCTATTAAAGATCTAGGAATATGGCTGGATAATAAGTTGACATTTAATCTTTATATAGATACCATTTGCAAACGAGCTTATAAACTGCTGGGGTTCATATATAGATCTTCTCGTGATTTCACTAATGTGGCTCCAATAATACATCTTTATTGTTTCATTGTTCGTCCTATACTCGAATATGCTAGTTGTATTTGGTCACCATATACGATTACTACTATTAGTATGATTGACAAAATACAAACAAATTTCTTAAAACTAGTCCATTTTCATTGTCAATATCCTAAAAAAATTTCTATTCACTAGGCGAACGAAGAAACACTTCTGATTTACTTTTTCTGCATGATCTCCTCAATAATAATATAGATTGTTCAGAACTATTATCCTTTTTCAGTTTCAATGTCTCATCCGTTTCTACCCGTAACACTCGTTTATTTTGTCAACAATTCTCTCGCTCTAACTACATCTTTCACTCACCAGTCCATAGAATAGAATAGAACTCACCTAGCAAACAGTCTTCCTGAGAATATTGACCTAAACAATATAATTTAAAAACTAATTTAAAGAAAATTCTAAGTTCTCTAGAGATTAAGTACCGCAATATTAAATAAAATCTACTCACGTTTAATTTTCACATAACATAAACTTATTTATTGTATATTTTATAATTTATATTTGTGTTGTTAGTTTATATAATAGCATAAGATTTTCTGCAATTTATTTATTTATTTATTTCATCTTCTTAGTTCTTATTAGAAACTATTTTATTTTGTATTACTTTCTTCTCTTTGTGCAACTGCAATTAATGGTTTTGTGTATTTTATTATTATGTAAAATGGGCATTGCCCGTATAAATAAATAAATAAACAATGGTATGTTATACATCATCAATACCGTTGGTTGCTTGGTTTTTAGGACACTTGTTTTACCTGAATATGGCTGACTATATTTCTTATATAACTGTCAGCATCAAATAAAACCTGTATAGAACAAAATGAGAAAACAAATTGTTTCAGAGAGTGACTTCCGCTTTCAGAAGGCTGCTTACTAGGAAAAGAAACGTTGGAAACAAGTGATAGTGGTTAATAGTGATAACAAGAATAAATGATTGGAGAAGCAAACTTATATTTAACCACGACTGAAGAAGACCTTATAGGAGAAATTGGACCTATAATTGCCATAACTTCATTTAGAGGAAATGGTTATGGAAAAGAAGTTCTTATTGGTTTACTTAATTATGGTGTAAAGAGGATTGAATGTTAAGAATTACGCTGTAATTAACCTAACATTCCTAATTTATAACCCACACAATCCAAAGAATTAAAAACAACTTTCCGGAAAATGATTCCGATAAAAAATGTTTCAAAAAGTTTTATTGTACATTTAATGAAAATTAAGCTTTTTTTTTTGAGAAAATTCCAAGAAACTCTGAAATCTGTGGAGTCGCATTTCCAATTAACAGATTTTCTTCAATTTGAAATTCTAGCAATACTATTAATTTACTCTAATATTATATAGATATAGAATTGAACATTTTTTTTGAACTGATAGGATTGTACAGAAACAATAAAGGAAAGCTCGCAGTTGCGATTTCCTCACATCGCATTCCAAAAATCATCTTTTAAGATCATTTATTTCAAATAAAAGGCAGTTTTATGTTTACAGTTAAAATGCAAAGTTTATAGGAAATTGTTCGGACCATTTACGAAAAAATCCCCCCCCCCCAAAAAAAAACAATCTAGTATAATTACACTTCCGGTTGTTGGATTTCATCCTAAACCTTTGGGTCACATGCGGTGTGTTTCTAAACGGAATACATAGTTCAAGCTACCCGAGGTTTTTTGTTTATCAACTATTTTGTTCACACAGAAGCACAAATTATTCGTTTTCCGAGGGTTCTTAAAACCATCATTTCCGGGGAAAACTCAATTTCGTAAAAATGTTGGTTCCGCATTATTTCCTCTTAAAGCAATTGAAAAAAAAAAAACAATAACAATTCCTTTAATAGCAACTCAATATAATAATCCGTCCCTTTAACTATTTGGAAACGCAGTAGGTAAGTGTTACCTGTATTTATACCACCCAAGTTGGGCCCTACCGCCGTCTAGTAGGAAATATATCGTCCTAATGTCACACCTGACCACACGGCCACAATAATGGCCACAGATGCTATGGAAAAAATATTATTCTCATAAATTTGGTTTCATTTTGGAAGGGCAACAACACATTATAATAATATTAATTAGCAAGTAAACTTACCCGCAATATTGCTTGCTTACATTTTAAAAATATAAGCAAAATAAACATTAAATTCGGTTTATTATTTATTTTAAATTAGTAATTAATATAATTATCAATTAGTTAAACTTATTGGAATATGATTTCTCTCCTAAATAATTTGCTTGTGAGCTTATTTCGATCATTTTATGCCTTCATGAATTTTAGTGCGTGTTCTTTTACTGATATTGATTTATAATTGTAGTGGAAGAACGAAATAAAAAAATAATAGTTTTGCAAAATAGTTTAGAATATTTTATAGTTTGAAAAATATAATTTTGTTAATATATTAAATACAGAATTTACCTTCAAAAAGAGTGTATTTAGAGTCAGGTATACTACAATCTAGGTCATTGCTATGAGGGAAACAAAGGCACAAAAATCCATTAAATTAATACAATGCTACTTGGCCAACTGTTTTGTTAGAGAGAGCATTCCTTCAGAACAGTCTGCCTTCTGCTTTCAAACAAGAGAGTCTGCATTCTGCTTCCCAAGCCAGAACACTTGCTTCAGGAATCGTTCTCTAGTGGCAGTTTCACAATATGTTAATAAGTTTATAAATTCTTGCGAATAACTTGTATTTATTATTTTAACAGTATATATTTATTGTTAGCAGTGGTGACTACTTTCTTATTACTAATACTTCTCTCTTAAACATATATACTTACAAGCCCTTTTACTAAACCGCTCACGCCACTATCTGCAAAAATACAACACCACCACAACAATCACATTTCATAATTCTGTAGTTGATAGTTGACTACTTAACAGTTAAGTAGGAGGGAATTTAGATTACCTATAGCAGGGATTCTTAACCTGATATTCTCGTGTCCCTTGAGGGACCGTGGAAAGCTTGTTTGGGATAAATAAGCTTAAATAATAAAAATTAAATAATTAGCTTTATTTTTCATAACCACAAAAAATGAAATCTTGGGCTTCCGCCACTTATCAATGTACAATAACAGAAATAGTTATAATAATAATCACGAAGAAATAATAATAATAATAATCACGATATAGCTATATATAAAGAGCCGTAGAAATAATAGATACTATTCTGTCACATGAAAGAAATATTTTTGGGCACTTTTCGCCATGCATTGATATTCGTCCGTTTACCATTTTTAGCCAATTGTTAATTTTTTCAGAAACGTTTTTTATTTTTATTAGATGATAATTGATTTTCTAGGCACCACATTAACTGAGTGGTTAGAGGTGTGAACTGCTACGCTGAAATGTACTGTAGCACTGGGTTCAATTCCTTGTCTTGGTGAAGGAAACTTTCAAATCAATCATGATTACGTGATTGGCGAAGGAAACTAGTCACGAAGATGTAGTGACTATTGGTCTAGTGACGAGTAGTCGAATTAAAAATAATAGATATATATACAGGAATATCGAGTAATGTGGGGAGTGGTCTGTTGGGTCAAATTAGAATTAGGTCTTCGATTTTTCTTTTCGGCAGGAATTATGGTGTTTTCTTGAGGGGAAACTTTATTCGGTGTAAAAAACCTCTAAATTAGAGATATAAGAAAATCGTACTAATACTGGCATGTATATGGCTGTTCCAATGAAGCAACAATAGTGCAATTCGAGGGGGAGGGATTAGCTCAGTGGAAGCGCATTGAACTCTCACGGGTTTGAATCCACTGCTACCAAGTAATAAGAAAAGATAAAAATACTCAAGGACTCCTCCCTTAGAAATATTTCTTCTTAAAAGTGAAAAATAGAAAGATGCAGGATTATTTGCATATTCTTAGATGTTTACGTTATAAGTTGTACAATTTACTAATGAAAGTCTTTTTTAAAAAAAAATAAAAAAAGTAAAATTCTAGAAAATTAGAAAGTCATTTATTATTAAAATCAACTGTAATAATATTCGTAGAAAAGAAAAGATTAGGTTCGTGACAGAGCGAAGTAGGTCCAGCTGTATAAAAAGAGATTTTCACAGCGTCTCCTACGGTAGAAAAGGAATATTCTGAAGAAAGAGGAAAAGAAGTAACATTCGTACAACTCTAGAATATTAATATAGCAAAGGATCTTATTAAAAGTGAATTTTCGAATAGCATTAATAATAATCCGGCTCTTTTTTTTGTCAGAAAAAAATTCTTAAAATACCACGATTAACTACTAAAATACCGCACTTCAAATTGTATTGTATAAACATAAACCTATTAGGATTTTATTATTGACAAGCAGTAGGCTACAAAGAAACCTACATTAGAGATATAAGAAAATACATAGTAATATGGACATGTATATTGCTGTTCCAATGAAACAACAATAGCGCAATTCGACGAGAGGAATTAGCTCATTGGACTCTCATGCGGAGGTCTCGGGTTCGAATCCAGTGCTGCCCCTTAGATTTTCTCCACCTAGGAGCTTCTATAGCTCAATGTTCGGTAATAACCAGTGTTATTTCTAGCGAAAGAAAAAGTTCTAGCAGTGAACTGAGGAGCCTCAGGGCGCAAATGACAACGAATGTTGACGCGCCTTAAAAAAAAAAAATAGCGCAATTCGTTCTAAACGTGCTCCAAAAAAATCGACTATTTCGAATAAGTCAAACAATCTAAATTAGATTTTATAAAGTTATAAAAAAATAAATAAATGAAGCCTATTTTTACAGGCGGACTTAACGTCCAAACATCAGATTAATTGCCGCGAATGGGGGCGAAAGCACAGACTTTACTATTAAAATTTTATAAACTGTAATATAAATCCAACAGTTATACGCAAGAATCAAACTGGGAACCTGTCAGGTACATGTCTGTTCTAATAACCACTACACCAAACCCGTCCCTTTATTCAAGTTCTATTAACTATCATTCTGGTAGCGATAGTAGTTAGTATTGTACAAGACATTATATGTACATTTTCCTGCGATGCATACTCAGGTAGTGTTATATACGCTCGCCTGCCAGCAATTATTGCTTTTTAAAACCTGTCTACGACCTTAGCCACCGGTCGGTGATTACTACAATTCACTACGCACTTCATGTTAGACAACGATGAAACATGTACGAACGGTTTTTCAAAATATTCTTCTCTTCGGCCACTCCTATATTTAACACTTCTCAATATAATTAAGGTGGAAACAAATATAATAATGATTTAGCAAGCAAAATATACCACTCTTACTGTTAAAGGAGCGTGTTTTATGTATAGCATATCACATTTTTAGATAATTAAATAATAATTTTATTTAACAAATATATTACCATTCATTACTATAAAATATATTTCTAGATTAAAAAATAAATAATTATGACATTTATAAATTAGATAATATTTTGTAAGTATTATTTATCAAATAAACGTCTGGAAATATTTAATCAAACAGAGAGTTGTTGTTGTTTAATCTCTTGGACATATCTAGAAATGCATTTATTTTCTTATAGTAAGAACTGCAGGTCCCTATGAAGTATTCACTACAGGGGTACGAGTTGACAAGGGTTCATTTCAGGTAGAAGCTTTATGGGTTTTCACCTGTCGAAAATAGAATAATGTATTTTGTGGTTTTTTATAATAATCTTTACCATCTAACGGAATCTCTACCATCTCCTTAGTTCTGGTTTTCATTGTTTTCTTTCATAAGAATAATAATGAGATTTTTTTTAATTTTTTTGATTGATTTTCAACACTCGTCCAATATTAGTTTATGGGTAGTAATTTTTTAGAGAAAAGTTGTTTATACTGTACATATGAATAAACTAATGCATATCCCTATAAATCTTTCAAAATCGTATGTAACGGTAAATTAAATTTTTACCAAGAATTACAAAAGAAGAAATGACAATGGGAAATTGTTTCTTATTTATGTCTGTGGTGCTAATTTTGTTCACTTATCTTTTAAAATTCACATCACAAACCATGAAACTTGACATGCGTTTAGTTGCCATATTTAACTTAAAATATTAGTGCAAGAATGAATTTAATATTCAGTAGAAAGTCTTTGAGAGGAAATTGACCAGAACAAATTGTTAGTGGTTGCTTTCTTGTCTTGAAAGTAGGATTTGGATAGATATCATATTTATAACACTTCTTTATAGGGAAACCACTACTTACATTCCAGCTATACCTTCATCTGTTGGTACGAGCAAATATAATTAGTTAGGGGCCACTTATAATAGTAATTACACTTATAGTTAGAGTCCTAGAAAAGAATATTGCACTAGATAGTCAAAAAACTATTCTCTTCAATAACCAAACAGCCAATTCTGTTAGAAGAAATCGCTGAAAAATATAATGTAATTGTTGGCATACTTCATACCAGACTGATTGCTAAAAATAGGTATCATGATATTGTAAACGGGTAGAAGTTGGTTCTAATACAGCCAACGGACCTTCGAAAAAAATCCTTGCTTTCAGGGAATTTCAAACAACGTTATTTTTGTGAAGAAGGGAGTGGAAACATCCCGGATCTCCATCGAGGTGAACAAGACAACAATGCGTAGTTAAACATATTTTGGGTATGAAAACAGTTTTTGTGATTTTTATGATGCTTGCAAATAAAATCAAGAATTGAAACCTAAAAAAGCGATGTGTTTTTTTTTTTATAGAGGAAAGAGGTTACTTTTACTCCAGGGACAATGCTAAGTCATCCTGCGTAATCAATGATAATAAGTATTTTAAAAAAACTAGGCTGGAAATTTCTGCTAACTTACGTCAATCAAACACCATTTCTGGATATTCAGATTTCCATTTGTTTGGTTCTCTCTGTGGGTTGACCTACAAGAGACCTGTATAGCGTCGAGTTTTACAGCAATCTATATGTGCAAAACTGGTTCACAGTTTAAGTCAAAGAAAAGTACTACCGGCATGAAAAAAAAGAGTACAGAAGTGGTACAGAAAAAAGAAATGTGTTTGGAGATTATGACGAAAATTAGGTAAATTAGGAGATCATTTAGTACACTACATTAAACTATAAAATTATTTGTCTCTTTAATTATTGAATGACCTCGCAATAATTCTTACAATTAGCTATACTTTAAAAACAATAAGATAGTTCGCCTAGACATATCGAGACATCGAATCTGGTATTAGTGTGGTTAATAGTAATATATATAAATTTATCAGTTTAATTTATTCATTACCCAGTCACAGAGTTGTTCGTATACCCTTCATTATGTTATGCCTTCATTATCCGAGAAACAGGTTGACAGACAAATTTCTGTATAGAATTAACATAAAATGTAAAGAAAGGTGAAAAGAATAAACAAAAATATATAAGGTAAAATTGAATAACACAACAATGACCTTGACAAAATAACAATCAACAAAACCAAAAGAGAAAATAAAAAGAAATATACAAAGAAAATATCAACAATTCAAAGAAAACAAGGAAAATATTAACTTCAAAGTCCAACAAAATTATTAATTGGTAAAAAAGTCCTGTTTAAAAGCTTTGTATAAAGAAGTTAATTATACAATATTAATGAGCTTTCGTTAAATTATTAATTAATAATAAAATATAGATAAAGGGGGAAAAAGAATTTGCAAAATATTGTAAAAGGTAAAATCGTATTTTTTAATTTTTTTTTTTTTTGAGCAACAATAATATTGGACACAGTTAAATACAATAATGACGTTGACAAAGTAACAGTCTACAAAAACGAAAACAAAAAAAAATACAAAAGAATATATTAATAAATTACCAATGCCAAATTTCTTACCCACATTATCAGACTATGTATGAGTGAGTCACTTTGAAGCAGTACCTGGCAATATGGGAGTTTCTAACAAAACACAAGCCAAAAATAAGAAGGTCACTTTTAAGATCGTTTGAAGGCTCTCTTTATCTTCATATTATAATTCTACCAGTTATATGATAATTTTTTTTTTTTATTACTCTAAGGCGCGTCAACATCTATGGTCATTGGCGCCCGGAGACTTTTCTGTGCACTGCCGGCCTCCGGACAGTGTTCTCTCGTTACAGACACACTGTCCATCACCGATGGTGAGCTGTAGAGGCTTCTAGGACTAGGAAGAAAAAATCTAATGGTACACAGCTAGACTCGAACCCGGGTCCTCCGCGTGCGAGTCCAGTACGCTAACCACTTAGACATTCCATTCCCTTATACAAATATGTTAATATATTGTAATATGATTTGTATTGGGAGGGTAAATTAAATATGTTAAGTAATAATTAATTATTATAATTCATAATTGAAATCTCCTCTAAAGGGATCTCGTGAGGTCTGTGTTTATACAAAAGTTGAGGAGGATGAAAAAAACAACTAATATATAGATTCAAAATATATAATTAAAATAAACAGTATATCTCAAAAATTAATAAATACAATATTGAGATACAACAACATAATGTCTTGTCATTTAGGAGAAGTAGGTTTTTATAAAACTTACATATTTTATACAGTCTAACTTGAAGAAGGTTGGGTTTCTTGGGGCACTTCCACCACTCACTACTGTAACATGGCTTTTTTTCATGACAGACTTCACTCTTTTTATAGTACAAATTTTGAACTGACCCCCTTCCCTAAAAGAGTCCACCTTATATATTCTACCTCCACTCCAGAGAAAGTGAGAAGAGGGAAATTCCCTTTGTCCTAAATAAATGTCGTGATAGGGGTAGGCCAGATATCTCTGACTCAACTAACTGTTTCTTTTGTACCTTCCAACCTTCAAAAAACCCAAATTTAGAAATATATACATCGGAAAAATTCCTTACTTTATAATCATAAAATATGTAACAAGATATTATTTCGATATAATTTACATTTATTAATTCGTCCAAAGATGTCCACATTACAATATATTAGAAACATTGCTAGAATTCCAAATTTGAAGAAAACTGGTTTACCGTAAGTACATTACTGAATAGGTTTTTGTGTTTTTTGGAATTATCTCGAAAATAACTATAGCGATTTCCTTTAAACTTGGAATGCTAACTGCAAATATTGAAACCTATCACGGTTATTTGTAACTTCTTTCGAAAAAATTAATTTTAGGTAGTGCTGCGGAATTTATCTCGAAAATTTCAAATTTTATGGCGTTGGTTAATGTTATCGTTGCTCACCTCTGAGCTATTTAGGTACTCGTATGTAAGGACAAAAATAAAATGTGAAATTTAATGAAAACTTGTCATTTTATATAATACAAAAAAAAAATAAAAAATCTGGTGTGAAACACTTACACAACTTTCTCTTACTCAAGTTTTCAAAATTGTAATTGACAAATTTTAATTTGTGTAGCAAACTTGATGAAATTCATTGGAGATCGTCGAAAACTGGCAAAAAAAACTGTTCTGTAAAAGCGCACTTCCGGTGATCCGTTTTTTTTTTCAAACTCGGAATTTCTACAACACATTTAATTCTAATTAATATTATTTAGATGACAGAATTGTAAAGTAAACTGAAATAGCACTTTAGAGGGAAAACTTAATCCCACCTGTCCCCAAAAAAATGCCCTTAAATGAATTGTTCCAGAGAAATGTTTACAATAAAAGTTGTAGATCGTTGTATGTGTAGTTGATATATCAAGTTTCAAGAAAATCGTCAGAGTCATTTTTGAGAAAATCGCAAGAAAGTAAAAAAAAAAACATTTAGTAAAGTGGTACTTCAGATTGAGGAATTTTGACCCATGGTGATATCTAAACGGAATATCAAGTCTGAACTTTTTAAGATTTTTTCGTTTTTGAGCTATGCTGTTCTCAAACACACACACACAAACAGACTATTTTCTACAAACCACTTTTTTAGGCTAAGGGGATCTCAAAACGGATATTCCCGGTAAAAACTCGATATCGAAAATTTGGCATGATTACAATATTTCCTGTTACTAGGAGTAAGAGAAAGTAAAAATACCACTGGAGCAACAGGCTATAAAAGACCAAGGCTTGCCAGTCGATGATATATAGGGGACATGTGGTAATTCCGTCGCCGTTTAGTTCTGGCCTTCGCTACCTAGGTGCGCTAGCAACTGTAGCTTCCAGTATTTTCTCACGATGCTGGGACAACACCGCGTTTGCTCTCATGGGAATTGAACCCTGAATTCTCACACCAAAGGCGAGTGCGCTAGCCAGTAGACCAACGCGTGAGGGCTCATTTTATACAGGGTGTCCCATTTAAACGGGCCATTTTTGAAATAACTCTTAAACGAAGCAAGATATCTAAAAAGTAGACATAACGTTTGTTGAAGTATTTTTGCTCTAAGTAATGAGGTGTTGATGTTTTTGAATTTATTGCCGCCTTGTACCTTAAATCGGTGGTTGAAAGTGGCGATTTCCTTTTGAGCCCCACTTTTTACTACTGTATTGAAAACTATTAAAAAAATGAAGAAAAATGCCGTTAATTTCACTTCAATATTTCAAACCGTTGCCGTGATATTCAACAATAAAGACTCAATATTCTTCGTTTTTTTCCTGTTTTTCGTTTCGTAAACTAAAATTAAAAGCGGATTTTCTTATAAATTTCGAATAAATAAAAGAGTTCAAATGCTGGTAAAGCTTAAGAGCTATTTTTAAACCATGGGAGACTTAATAATCAGGTAAAACATCATTAAGAAAAACAATTTTCCAGTTTATTTACAAAAAACGATAAAAGAATATTTCCCGTCTATTCAAAATGTCTTCCTCAGCTTATACGGCACAAGGCAGTCGCTACCCAATATATGAAGTTACTAATCGTATCATGTCTGTTGGAATTATTAAGCAGGTTTGGATTAAATCTTCTCTAGGTGCTTCTGAGTTGTTGGTTTCTTAGTATAAATTTTTTCCTGTTTCCCGATCCAGCTGTTACTGAATATCTCATTCACTTCTCTCCTCGCCACTAGGCATCTTGCCACAACCATCTTGTTGGAACCACATTCTTGTTCTGATTCAATGGCGCATGCTGTAGCAACTGTTGCAACTCTTGGCGAATAAAATTAGCGTATTCTTTGCCCATTTAAAGTACCTGGCAGAAAGTATGGGCCAATAGTTTTGAGTCCAACCATTCCGCACCAAACATTAACACAGTGATGTTCAATAACCGCTGGATCGGGAGACTGGGACCTGTAAGCTTGGCTTCCAGATCGCCAGATTTTTAAGCCTTTTGATTTTTTTCTTTGGCAATATCTCAAACAAAATTCGATATCTCAAAAAATTTATGACAAGGTATCAACAACTCCAGAACACTTTCACCAAGTACTAGAGAAGACTAAATCCAAACCTGCTTAGCAATTCCAGCAGACATGATACGATTAGCAACTTCATATGCTGGCATAGCGACTGCCTTGTGCCGTTTAAGCCGAGAAGGTCATTTTCAATAAATAGGAAATATTTTTGTATCGATTTTTGTAAATAAACTGGAATTTTTTTTTTCTAATGATGTTTTACCTAATTTTTAAGTCCCTTATGGTTTTTGAAATAGCTTTTAAGTTTTACCAGCATTTGAACGCTCTTATTTATTCGAAAGTAATAAGAAAATCCGCTTTTAATTTTAGTTTACGAAACAGATAAATAGGAAAAAAAAGGACGAAAATTGAATCTTTATGGTTGAATATCTCGGCAATGGCTTAAAATATTGAAGTGAAATTAACGGCATTTTTCTTCAATTTTTTAATACTTTTCAATACAGTAGTAAAACGTGGGGGGTCAAAAGGAAATCGCCACTTTCAACCAGCGATTTAAGGTATAAGGCGGCAATAAAGTCAAAAAACATTAACAGCATCATAAACTAGAACGCAAGTACTTCAACAAACGTTATGTTCACTTTTTAGATGCTTCGTTTAAGAGTTATTTCAAAAGTGGCCCGTTTAAATGGGACATCCTGTATAATATAATTATTGTATAAACACAGTAAGATAAGTCATGTGAGTGTTTCACACCCATTTTTTTTTTTTTTTAGCAACGACGAATACATAGCTCAGAATATACATAACATTTTGGTCAATTTACAATGTTAAAATTGTTGTTTACCCTTAAACAACATCAAATTGGAAGATAAAAGGTTTAAATTAGCCGGGTTTATTTTATTTTATTTTTTTTTCTATCTCATTAGTTTTTTCTAGCAGAAAATTACAGATAGAATCATCTAAAGCACCGCCTGAGAATGTTTTCTTCGAACGGTAACAGACCTCTTATTAAACTGTCCCTTCTTAGCAGTGCAATCAAGTTAGTAGAGAAGAAAGTCGTAAGTCGTGGGTGGGTACTACCGGTAGGGGAAGCACAGCACTGCATGACGACAAGGTAGCAACAAAAAAAATAAAAAATAAACTGTGATGGGGCGCCTGTTCTGAGTGTTGTCCCCATTGTTTTTTCATCTCTTTTTGTTTGTGTGTATGTGTGTGTGTGTGTGTGTGTGCATCATTCCTGCAAACTGAAAGAATGAAACAACGTTCTTCCAACACAGCATCTCTCACAAACAACACAGCATACACACAAACATCTATAATGTCGGCTCTTTGTGGTATTCAGTTTGACAGTTTAGATTTAGATAAACAAGTAGATTGTATTTGTGATACAACATGTTATAAAATATAAATTCTTTATTTCAAAAAAAAAAAAAATTGTAATACAATAATAATACAGTTTGATTAAATATTTTTTTATAAATACTTATAAATGTTACATATATATAGTAATATATATATATGTATTATTATTATATGTATATATATATTATTATTATTATTATTTCGACATTATTATTTATAAATTACATTAAAGATGAATTACAAGAAAGATGAATTTGGAATATTTAATTAATCTCGATGACTAACTCTTCACGCGATGTGATAGAACTACAGTCGGTTTAAGCCTATCGGCGATAAGAAGTGTAAGTCGTGGGGATATCTTTCCTTCTCCAGAAATATTTCATGATACCAAGTTTCTTGCATAAACGATGACATCGTCCATAGTTTTACGTAATAAGCCCTCAGCCTTGCCCACAGTTTTATGAGAATGTTTATCAAACAGATCTAAAGAAAACAAATTGCGTACCATTCGAAAGTGGTTATCAAAACTAACTCCCTACGATTTGACCAGAGCAATTCATTTTTGCTGAAAACGTCATTTGGTTAGATTGACATCAGATTATCTTTCTCGTGATACCAGTTAAAGGAGAAGGTAAATTTCAAACAAAGCTACTATAATCATAAGTCATTTTTTATATGTCCTCACGCGTTGATTTAATAGCTGGGGCACTACTGTTAGTGCGAAATTTCAGATTACTAAGTGAATATTTTGACCCAATATCTTGAGAAAAATTGAGAGACCTCCAGTTACTATTATTTATCGAAATCGAAGACTTAATTCTTATTATTTATGAGGTTGAAATCTGGTCGGAGACAAAGAGAAGACAACCTTGAATTGAAGGAAAAATATTGAAAAGTAATTTTTCTGACGAGAATAAAGGAATTTGGACTTTTAAATGCATTCCCTGATATTATTGTGAAATGCTTTTGTAAAAAGAAGAAACCTAGCTTCTTACAAAGTCTGTCTTTCATATCTCTTGGATTAAACATGTACATAACTATGTAACATTATACGGATTTGCACACAAGTTTCTCCTCTATGCTATATTATACTTCTAGCATGCCTAAAAATTGTACAACTTTTCTGAACTATTCATATATAGTAACAAGGAATAAGAGATGCGAATTTCAAATTGCATTTCGTAGAATATCATGCACTTACACAGGTTGTTTGATAAAAAAGGCAGAGAGAGGCAGAAAAAGAAAATATAGGGAAAACTTACACGGTACTTGTTTTACGCACTAACATTTCATAAAAAATAGAAATCACGACCTAACCTAGCCCCATGTTTTTTTAATAACTTAAAAAGAAAAAGCTGGTGAAAAATATAATATAATAAGAGAACTTTCATTGTTCAAAAAAAAAAAAAAAAAATCTGGTGTGATACGCTCACACAACTTTCTCTTACTCCAGTTTACAGAATTGTAATTGACAAATTTTATAATTTGTGTACCAAATTTGATGAAATTCGTTGAAGTTCTTCGAAAACTGAAAAAACTGTTCAATGAAAGCGCACTTTCGGTTGATTAATTGTTTTTTAAAAGTCAGAATTTTAACCATCTATTTATTTCTAATTAATTTTGTTTGGATTATAGAATTATATAATCAACTATGAGAGCACTTTAGAAATAAAACATGACACCACCCCTTTCCCACAAACCACCTTAAATGACTTTACCAGGAGAAGTTGTAGCTCTTCATATGTGTAGTTCACATTTCTAGTTCAAAGAAAATCGTTAGAGCCGTTTTCAAGAAAAATACTAGAAAACAGAAAAATACATTTCAGTAAAAACGCATTTCCGGTCATCAGATTCTTTTCAAACTCGGAATTTCAACAACACGTTTAATTCTAATTAATATTATTTACATAACTGAATTGTATAGTAAAAAATTGAAATAGCACTTTAGAGGGCAAAAGTGCCTCCCCTCCCCCAAAAGTGAAATTAAATAAATTTTCCGAGAGAAATGTTATAAATGGAAGTTCTAGATTTTTGTATTTACAATTGATATTACAAATTTGAAGAAAATCGTCAGAGTTATATTTGAGAAAATCGCAAAAAAAAACGAAAAAATTATTGAATAATGTGGTACTTCCGGTTAAGGAATTCTGACAGATGACCTGCTGTCGGATCCCATGGTGATATGGTGGCATCAAGTTTGAACTTTCTGCGATTTTTCGTTTTTGAGGTATGCTATTCAAATACACACAGAACATTTTCTAAAAACCACTTTTTTGGACTCAGGGGACCCAAAACGGATAATTCCGGTGAAAATTCGATATCGAAAATTTGGCACGATTACAATACTTCCTCTTACTAGGAGTAAGAAAAGGAATAAAGTAAAGGACGTCTAAATCTGTATTTAGTTACATTCAATTTTTCTTTTTAGAATATTGAACCTTAATAAAAATATAATATTAAAAATGCAAAGTATATTTTTTGTAGAAATGAAATTATAAATTTTTCTCTCCTTGATTTTCTCAACATTTTCGGATATATGTTAATTAAAATTGTTCGATTAAACAGTTAATTAAACATTTTCGATTCCAAATGACTAGTAACTCGTGATGAATTACTCCTTCATAGTTCCAGAAAACACACAACATCGACTTCTCTAATTGCCCTCTTGCACTAACTGAAAATGTAGTTTGACCGCGACCAGATCATTGACCACCTGTACCAGAATTTTGCCAATAAATCCACTTCTCATCACACAATATAGGGTTGGATTGGACTCGACAGCTTTCCGTGAAGCCTCATCAACGTTACATGATGGCCGCCCTGTATCAGCCTTTCTTTCTAGGGTCGTATCACAAATAATACATTTTTTAAGCAAGCCGAGGAGTATGCTCATCAAGGACATCTTCCCCTTCGATTTCATCATAGAGTACGCGCAACTATTAATAACTATTGATTATTAGTTTAAATTTTGTGGTTAGTTAATTTTTACATCTATAAATCTAAAGACAGACTATTGATATGAAATTTATGATATCGTTAATGTTGCTGATTTTTTGATAGAAGGTTGCAGTATTTGTTTAAAAAAGGTTATCGTACAAAAACAATATTTTGTAAGTAAAACTTTGAGGAAGTAAATTGATAAAATAAAACTAAAATTCAGTGTAACTATTCATTTAAATCTTACTAATTTTTAAAAAAAATAATTGCTTCAAGCTAACTCATATTGTTATTAAAAAGAAAGAAAAATCAAATTAAATGAAGACAGGTAAAATGCTTGCACGCCGAATCTAATGAATTATGTCAGTGTTTAAATTAATGGAATCCCATTAAGCATTTATATGTATTGTTTTCTTTCTTAGTCCTTTTTGTAATTTTGCTTTCTGTCTAAAATGTGACGACGAAATCCGCAATGTGGTTTTAAAAGGTCATATGGAGTGAAAAACCAGATTTTTTATTTCCATCCTATCAATCTGTGTCATTCTCGAGCTGTTTCTTTGTTTACAATATTACTGGGTTGAAGACAGGATCTATCCTGAAAAACGAGAATTAGATAAATATTGGTATTTCAAATGAAACATTCATTATCTTGATCATTTTTCTTTTCTATTCAGTAAAAACCATCGTCAGTTATTTGTTCAAACCTGGTGTAATAGCAACCAAAGAGAAATCAGCAACCAAAGACAGTAAGAGAAGAGAAACAAACCCAAGCACTCCCTCGGATTGGAGTGGGAGAAACTGTATAAATATAGCGACGGACAGTCCATGAAAATGCAGTTCAATACAGTTGAGGACAGTTCGATATAGTTAAAGGACAGTTCAATACATCCAATCACTACGTGTCATAACCCATTTACCACTCTACCTTAAACATTTCTCTATTGTAAAATCCAGGCAGTCTGAGTCTCTTAATTAATATATTAGTTAACCAGTATTAATAAAGTCAATCTCATTTCACCTAAAATATCCATTATACTGACAATATGTAAGTCAATCTTCACATTATTATCTTATTATCACCAATCATTTTTTGTAAAGAAATATTCTATTTTGTCATGGAGAAAAGAAGTGTAATAGTGCCGCTATTTCCAAGAAAGCTATAAAATTTTTGAAGCTATTGTCCCTTATATTTAGTAACGGTTATTGTAAATTGACAATTATCTAAAATTTGGACATTACAGGATTGGTTACTAGAGTAGAGAAAAGCTAACTCTACTCAATGCATTAAAGTTATTAACTCCAAGCTACCTGCAGGCGTGGTTCTCGACCGGAGGCTCACCTTTGCTAAGCACTTAAGGGACAGAATCAATAGGGGAAAGGCGGCCATACGAGTGTTTTTCCCTTGATTGTAAGGAGCTATCTCAAGAGAATAACCTTTTGCTTTACAAGACGGTGGTTTGATCAATATTATTATATGCCTGTCCCTCTAGGAGCCTGGCATATGATCCAGTGCAGGTGATGCAAAATAAGTTCCTGAAATTGGTAAGTTCCCCCACCCAGGTATACCGAATCCTAGACCTGCACGTTTCGACGAACATCGACTATGTTCAAGAATATATCAGAGTCGCTACAGAGAAATTTTTTGAAGGTGCAATTTAAGCACTAATCAACTTTGCAGAGTAATAGGGGACTATGACGGATGTTGTGCTCAGCCACAGGAGAGTGAGGAGAGTCCTACTATAAAGAAATGACCGCATATAGCTTGGGTTTTTTTAATTTTTCCCAAAGCATTTATATAATTAGGCTTTAAACAATGTATGTATTTACCTTTGGGAGGTTATAGCTGCTAAAGCTGACATTTTATTATAAATTTAAAGCAAATTTATTATAAATAAAGCACGATCTATCTAAAAAAAAAGAAAAAAAAGCTACCTGCATTTAAGATTTAATTTTGCCTAAAAGTTGTGTTTTTGTTATTATACGTAAATGTGGCAAAATTTGTATATACGTAAATGTGGCAAATACTCTACCGGCTAAGAAAATAAAGTAACTTTTTCATATGGCTTTGATATACTAATGAGTTTAAGCTTGGATTCAAACTTTTTCTACCAAAGCTATCTTCTTCTTCTTATTCTATTGGAGCAACAAGGGCACGTAGCTGCCCATGGCCTCCTCGACAATCGCCAACCATCTCTCTCTATCCCGGGCATGCGTCATACTTACGTTTAACTTTCTTATGTCTCTCCGCACGCTGTCTTTCCATCTATTCTTGGGATGTCCCCTTGACCTTACTCCATCAGGTGATTCCTCATATATCTTTTTTGCAATTCTGCAGTCTTCCTTCCTCAGTAGGTGTCGAAGCCATCTCAGCCGCTGAATTCTTATGCGCTGACAGGTTTACATCTTTGTAAAGAACATATAATTCCTTATTTTTTCTTCTACGCCAGACGCCGTTTACACATATTCCTCCAAATATTCGTCTCAACACTTTTCGCTCAAACCGGTCCAACAGATTTGCTGATGAATTCTTGAACGTCCATGTTTCAGAGGCGTAAGTAACGACAGGCCTTATAAGGGTTTTGTAGATCTTTATCTTGGAGGAGCGGCTTACGAGCCAGCTTTTCAGGACTTTGGTAAGCGCAAAATACGCTTTATTCCCAGCAAGGATCCTCTTCCTTATCTCCTCATTCTCTTCCACATTTTCGTTTATAGCAGATTCGAGGTATTTGAAGCTGTTTACTGCTTCAAAGAGGTAGTCACCAACTACGTAATGTTGCGGGCGATGGACTGGCACTTTTCTCCTCAGCACGAAGATCTTTGTCTTCTTTTCGTTGACAAAGAGGGCCCATCCTCCTTGCTTCATTATCTAGTTTTTCAAATGCCTCCTTCATACTTAAACGCGATCTTCCCATAATGACAATGTCATCTGCATACGCGAGAACTTGGGTCATTCTGGAAAAAATTGTTCCATTCTGATCCAATCCCGCCCTTCTGATGACTGCCTGGAGAGCGACGTTCAAAAGGAAGGGGGGATTGGGTCCCCTTGCCTGAGCCCTCACATGATTCGGAATGAGTCTGAAATGCCCTGCGGGCAGTTAACCTTGCTAAATGTTTCCTGCATGGAGCACTGGACTAGCTTTATCAGCTTGGACGGGAACCCCATTTCGGTCATCGCAAAATACAGCTCCTTCTTTTATACAGTATCATAGGCCGCCTTGAAATCTACAAATAGCATCCACATCGTTTTGCCGTGCTCGTACATTTTTTCGCAGGCCTGCCTTAGAATAAATATCTGGTCTATTGTGGATCTATTGCTGCGGAAGCCTCCTTGATATTCTCCGAGTTTCCTCTCGGCATATGGCAACAACCTATTGTAAAGTGCTATGGAGAATATTTTGTAAGTTGTCGATAGAAGACAAATCCCTCTGTAATTCCCACAATCGGAGGGGATACCAAAGTTACAGTATTGCTAAATTTAAAATACCATTCAATAGTTTTTCAAGTTTTGAAGGAAACTAATGTGTCAGTCGAAAAAAAAAAAAATGTTGACTGCCTGATCTGAAACTAATTTTGTTCTCTTTTAATGTGGACATAAGCCCAAAACCTTTGTTAAACATTTGTTGTGAAACACTCATACGATATTCTTGATGTTGTTCATCCAATTCTATATAGTATAAAGAATGACAAATATTCATGAATATTCAAATTTTATTCATTTGTCTTAAAATACATGTAGATGTAATGGGGAACAAATACCTATTCGAGGTAGAAAATAGAAGTGATAACGCTGTCCCAGAAAACATCGCCAATAAAATTGACCCATTTAACATTTGAAAGGAAATCAATTCTTTCGGTAAAATTTTACAAATCAAAAACTTATTCTATAAAGACACACTTTTGGGTAAGCCGATTTTCTTCAATTTTGGAATTCTACAATGCTTCCACTCATATTAATTCCATATAGGTGTTAGAACCGTATAGTACTGAAGTGATATTTCAGAGGAACCCCAGAACCTCACCAGAAACTCAAATTTCTAGGGAAAATATTTTAAATAAAAGTGAAAAAGTTGTTATGTATATAGACAATATACTATGTTTAAAGGAAATCATTGAGCCGTTTTCTGGAAATCGCGAAAAACTGAAATAACTATTCGGCAAAATTACTCTTCCGGTTGTTTGAATTTGACCATAATCTTATTGTCACATGCGGTAATGGTATTAAACGGATTACCAAGTTTGTGATCCTTGCGATTTTTGGTATAAGTCCACACTACACACAAAAATCTACATACAAAGTTTGCGCTAAAATAATTTTTTTCGTATTCAGAGGACTTCAAAACATGTATTGTTAGTGAAAACTCAAAACTTTCGATACTTGACACGTTCCTCCTTTCAGGATGTAAGAGAAAATAAAAAGAAAAAAAAATCTCCGGCTTTAATTCTAAATTTTTGACGAAAAATGGCTAAACGAAAGTACAACTTTTGCTCGCATCCGCTTCATGTTTCCATAATCAGTCAGTGAGAATTTCACTCATATTTGCAATTTCTGTAAGTTTTAGGATTTTGATTTTATAGAGCTGGGTAGATTCAACCCTTAGGTCCTAGAGGGAAAGGATGATCACTTCTTAAATGATCCATGTAAATATCCTAGCCTCACAACATTGACCTTTAGTCTTAGCACAGTTTATCCTGAGGCTTCCTAACATTTACACAATATAAGCTCTGCATACGTTTTTGATGTTTGCAGCTATTTGAATTTAGCTTATTTACTGGCAAATGTTAACTCACTACCAATCACACTCATTTGTATTTAATAAATTACAGGGCCGATTGCATTCATGTAATCTGACTCACAAGGGAGCCACAATAGATGTTTTAGTTTTCAATGGATTTGGCCTTATATCCACTCTCTCTTTACATCAAGTGCAGTTTTAAAAGGCAAAATAAAATTTAGTCGCTACAAGCCGCATAATATAAACGTAAATGGGGTTTCCAAAGTTAAGATACATGGAAGATTTTTCACGGCCGTTCTTAAATGATGGATAAGGGATAGTGAGATTCGATCTTTTTCTATAAATAAAAAAACTTAAATTTTTGCCAACGTTTCGACAAATATATTGTCTTTATCAAGGCATAAAAATAAGAAATGTTAAAAAAATCATCTTCAAAACATGTCAACTTTAACTTATCTATATTTTAGAAAAAATAAATAGTTGGGAACACCTCAAATAATATAAATAGTTGGAAACATTAACACACAGAAGAGAATACATCACTATTCTGTGGTGCTCCCAACTAGATATTTTTCCTAAATTATACATAAGTTAATGTTGACATGTTTTCAAGATGATTTTTTAACATTCTTATTTTTATTCCTTGATAAAGACAATATATTTGTTGAAACGTTGGCAAAAATTTAAGTTTTTTTTTAAAAAAAGGACCTAATCTCACTATCCTTATCTATCAGTAAGATAAACTTTATTGCGTTTGATTCTTATTCTGTTTTGGTGTTTGATCTAGAGAGATTTTGTGACAGTAAAATTCTCCAGTCTCTAAGCAGCATTCATTATACAACTCTAAAGACTATGAGGAGTTGATGTCATATTATCAAAACCTACTCCTTCTGTTTTTAAAGACATTTTGAATAAAGATTTAAAGATCATGATCTAACACTGAAACTAGTATTCAAATTAGAAATCTCTTACAATTCACAAGAAGTTGGTTCTCGCTGGTACTCGCAACACAAGTAAACGAAAACAAAATCTCTTGTGATTGAAGGAAGATCTTAGAGTAGATAAAGTACTTTCAATTACATGAAATTCAGCATCAGTTTTGATTCGGTGAAGCTAAAACTAGGTATTTCTTAATTATTTATTATTAAGTGAAAGAAAGTCTCTCAAAAAACTGGGTTAATTTTAATTTGAAAAATAAAGTATTTTTTTTTTTTCTTAGGAATATAAAGAATAAATCTTTTCTAAGAAAACATAATATTAATATTTATTGACCAAAAATAACAATAAAATATTTAATAATGAATTAGTGGATAATAATGAAATATTAAACTAAATCTATTTATTTATATCCACATTATTCTTATGAAGATTTCCCCCCCACTATGTACTACAATACAGACAATGAATTATTTGTGTTCAAATATTGATAATAATTATTAAACAATTGCATTGTTTGTAAGAAAAATTCTTGTTTGCTATTGTAAAATCAATTAAATCTTGAATCGACAGGTAAGTTTGTGCAACAAAGCTTTTGGTGCAGCGACTGTTTACTATAGACCGTCTAATGCTAGGTATAGTAGAATACAAGACTTGAGGAGAAGGTAAATAGTATGAATACTTCATGCGTTAATCTAGGGTGCAAGTGAGAGAGAGCTAGGAGGAAACATGGGGACTCCAGCGAAGAAGCACACTTGAAAGCGGCAACTACAGCCCTCAACAATCTAACCTCTCTACTATAGTACGTGCAACATTCAAACCTTCCCGTTGAATATACGACAAGTTGGAGAAAGGTGGCAGAGTACTACAAAACAAAGTATAGTACCACTATCAAAAGCAGTACATCCACTCTGAACATTTTACCCTCTAACCTAAACAAACAACAAGACTTTATGCCAACTTGAGAAGGAAAACATTTCCTTTCCTAATTTCAGGGCACAATATAAAGAAAATTGGCTATATCTTACAATAAGATTTATTATTTGAATAGCAATTGATAAATTCCGTTGTAGTTTTTTGCAAATGAATATCAATACTATCTAAATCATGTTTTTAGATGGAAATTAAATGCTTAGAAAATGTTAACTTTCTATTATTTTTAAGAATTGTAAAAAGGATATTCAGGTTTAATAAAAAAAAAACTCTTTTTTCAAATTTTAGGCATAGCTCAGAATACAAATATAAGCGCACATGATGGGGAATTGACTGTTTTTCAGTCAAACAAATTGTTTTTTGTATGTAGAGGGATGGATGCAGCCATTCCACTGCAATATCTAATGTGGTTCCATTAAACGTTAATGCTTGTAAAGAGAATGTAGTTGTGTGTGAAGAGTACACTTGTTTGTAGTCTACCCAAATTTCCGCAGATACTCGTCCATTTGATGCCATGCTTAGCTAACAGAAACCCCTCGCTATTCCAGATACTAGTAGAAGACAAACTGGTAGAACATTGTGCCCCTGGACTTTGAAAACAATAGAACAAATTGACAAAGTTGTCCATGACCTGACACATATATAATACAGATATCCGCTTTGGCGTAAGTAAATCAACATTAACTTTTTGTCATCAATATACCACTTCACATAAGAATACTTGTAACCAATAAAGAGACCAGAGCTAGATCTAACTGGCACCAAACAAGACACCTTCTGTTAAGAGAACTTAACACAGCCTCACCAGACAACTAAAAACTGCCTTAAGGAAACATCGTGTAGAAGACAAAACAGCTATATAGCTTCACTTGCGGCAGAGGAAAAATCTCTTTGGTCAGCAACAAGACGGATTATTTCTTTTAAAGAAACTCCATGTCCTTGCATAAAGATGATATTACACTGGTTACGTCTGACGGGGAAAAGACCAACTTGTTTCCTGAATAGCCTACTTCCATATTTAAACTAAATTTGGATATTTGTCACGTAGATCTAATATCAAACGACATATCTATTCCTCTTCAACTTTCTTTGCTTCTAAATGCACTTACGCCTTCCAAAGTTTCTTTCACTATTAAACATCTTCCATAAAAAAAAGAAGCTCCATATTTCGATCTCATTACATCAAAAATCTTGTCTCACCACAAGATTGATTTTCTTCATAAGATATCAAAGCTATCGTTTTTCTTATTTCTATATAAACTTAATTCTACGAACAACCTACTATCCCATCTAGAGGAAATTCTCGGTAATTAAAATGACACCTAAACCCAACAAACCTCATTAACTTCAATCCTCTATCCGTTCTATAAGACTTTTACCTTTAATGAGAAAAATTCTAGAAAAACTTTACTCGTAAACGATTCTACTCTATTCTCAATTCTCAAAACATCTTTCCTCACCATCAATTTGGATTACGCTCTTTTCATTCCACTATTCGTTAATGTTCTTTTCTATAGCAACATGGATTCAACCTTTTTATCATATTTCAATAATATCGATGACATTTTGAAGCGAAATCCAAATAAAAGTTACCACGTTCCAGTTGCCTGATATTGAAACGGGTGGTTATTTTGTTAGAGATTATAACTTACTAGTGTATTTTTGTGCAAGAGAACATCTTACACAGATATAATTATTCAAATATTTAATGAATTTGAATAACTTCACGCTATTTATTTTGACTTTTGAATCTTCTCTATACTAGAGATATAACTAAACTTGGAAAGATTTAAAAGGACATGGTTAGGGATTTGAAGGAAATTTATGACGAGCTTATAAAAAACTTATCATGCGACCAGCCTACTTTTAAAGCAAGGCATAATTTCATTGCTATCTACTCAACCTAACACTACTAACTTAATTTATCAGACAAATGAGGAGATTTAAAAATACTGAATAGAGTTGAAGTTTAATAAGAAAGATTAATCAATTATTATTACTACAAAATATTTTAAATGCAAGAATTTATTATTAATTGTAAGTTGTGGGACTTTATTTGATTAATTACTTTGTACAGAAACTCAGAAAAGTATTTTTTTTTTGTCTCTGAAGGATATTAGGAAAGTGGACATTATTTATTTTATTCTTAAAAAAATATAAAATGAAATTTTTATCGAGAATTTGATCTCGCGAACAAAAATTAATACTTTGCATAAAGCTGATAGCGATGAGAACATTAAATATTGAGCTTGAAATTTGTAAAAGAGTGGGGAAAATATATCTAAACTTTCTAGCTCATATTGACCCCGGGTGTTGTAAAGAAGACTCAGGTTACATTCGTGAAAGATTTAAAGGTAGGAGGAGGTGGAGAGTAACAGATGTCATATGGCCCGGCTATACCTTTATTTACCATATGCTTATTGTTACAGTCAGCTATTGATTAAAAAAAAGAGCAGTTTATAAATGAATGAATCAAGTAAATTTTATATGTTTTATATAAATATTACAGGAGTTCCGTTTAATCATTAGCTATATGGATAATTTAAATAATTAAAATAAAATTGAAGTGCTATAATAATAGTTATTTGCTTGACAAGACAATCAAGTGTCAATTTTAATGAACACGGGTTAGGGAAGGGATTAGCTCAGTGGTTGCGCGCTGGACTAGCAACGCGAATGTCTGGGGTTCGAATACAGCATGCTACCCTTAGATTTTCTCTTCCTAGCAGCCTCTACAGCTCACTATCCAATGGACAGTGTTGTCTGAAACGAATGAACAGTGTCAGGAAGCCGGTGAGCAGAGAGAAGTCTCTGGGCGTCAATAGCTATACATATTACACGCCTAAACAGCAAAAGTAGTAAATCCAACAGTTGTTCTAAATCTAGAGGACCCGACCTGTTGAGCTCACTATTTTGATATTTATAATAAAACGCCTATCATAGATATGCTCCATCAGAATTTCATTGTTTAATTTCTACATCAGCTCTTTCATTTCTCTTCATGCTTTAAGATGACTTATTACAATAAATCATGTCAAATTTTTGAAATTAAGTTTTGATCGTAACTACAATTTTGAGGTCCACAATATGACATAAATGTTCTGCACTGTTCTGTGTAGGTGTGTTTGTATATGTGTAGTGCGCATTACCAAAACTAAAAGTCACAGGTAGCCCAAATTTGATATTCCTTCTAGGTACCACCCAATTCATCCTATACGAAGGATGAGTCCATCGTAATTCCGCAAAAACAAATATGCACCTTTACTGGAACGTTTTTTTACTTTTCCTTGGTTTTCTCGAATATGATTCAAACGATTTTCTGTAATGCTGAATTGCTAATTGATTATAATATTTGATCATTTTTTATTTGAAATATTTTTCTGGAAAAATTAACTTTAGTTGCATAAATTGTTTCACTTGGGCTTGCTGATAGGGTTGCTATATGATCTCTAAAGTAGTGATGTCCATTACTAGGTACCTTAATAAAAATGACAGACATTTATCCTCTAAGGGAAGATTTATTTTACACATCTTATGATCTTCTAGATTTTACGTCAGGGTATTAACTAAGTTGGATATCGGTTGTTACACGAGAATTACCCTATATATATATTTAATATAAGGTAATTTATATAAGGCGCGTCCACATTATTAGCGCCCGGAGTCATCTCAGTGCATTACCGGCGTTCGGACAGTGTTCTTTTCTTACAGGCAACAATGCGTATCAACCAATAATGAGCTGTAGAGGCCTCTCATAAAGAAAACAATCTGAGAACAGCATTGCTGGTCTCAAACCCGGGACCCCCGCGTGCAAGTCTAGTGCGCTACCACTAAGCTAATTTCTTCTCTTCTGTATATAAATATTTTCAAATATTGTGAATTTATAACTATTCTAACGAATATTATAAGAGTTGAATAAAAACTTTATTTCACTTTTTTATCCTGAAAATAACTGAATTATGTTTTGGTTGTGTTTTATTAATATTTACATCAAGCCTGGTTGAATGGTTAATAAATAATTGAGTGTATTCATGCAATTAAGAATGGTCTGGAAATAGGTCTCTCATTTAATTGCCATGAATACTTGATACACAGCGTTGGGTTGTTCCAATCTGCCTGTCAATTACAAATTCAGTCATACATACTGTGTACAACGAGTTTATTATGTTAATTTAAAACATTTTTACACATATTTACCATTTAATACATCAGAAAGTGAACATAAAATTTGGCAAATATACATTTATATGTTTTTCATTGATGTTTAATAGCAATGGTTACAACCTACGACCTCTTCGTAAAGTACATAATTAAATTACAAATTTTATCTTTATGTTTCGACGCTAATTTTGTTCGCTTTATATTTAAATATGAAAAAAATAATCAGAGCCAGGAAAATAATAATAATAATAATAATAATAATTTTTGTATAAGTAATGTATATATAAAAATTATCAAGCCTAAACCTTAACAAAAGAAGTTAGAGGGTATATTTTACAAAAATATAATGTGAAACACTCACATGACTTTTTCTTACTCCAATTTACATCTAGATTTTCGAAATCTAATGTCCGTTTTTTATGTTGCTGCAAGAAACTAGGTTTTGATTGAAATAGCTCTTACGTAAAATACCATCTTTATAGTATTCTTTCAATAATCTGTGGGACCGCGCCACCTACATAAAATTAAGGAAAATATAATGAATAGCTAAAAAACTCCACGTCTAACCAAAGTTTTTCAACTGAATATTAGGCGTTTATTAGGTGGAAAGATCGAATCCACCATTTTGTATGAAATGGAAATATTTTCAGAATATTGTGAAATCTAAGGATTTAATGAAAATTTATATGGAAAATTATGATACAGAACTTATATTTGTATTAAAATTTATTATTATTATTATGGGACTTTAAAAAAAAATTATGGGATTCAAGGAATTTCTCTTGAATTATTTATTTAAGAACAATTTAAACACTTCTTCATTTAATAAACTTTTGTGTAATATGATATCTTTGCAATAATAAAAATAATGAATAAACATGCCACAATATCTGTTTGTCAACTTGACGGAAGTAAATTTTCCTTGCAGTCAGTCATAACAGTTAACAATGATTAGTGACAGTGAATTAATAGATGTGTGGGTAGCTAGGTATAATATACAAATGTTGTCAAAGGGGGTCAATAAATATTATAATCACCTTTTTTTTGTCGGCATATAAATCTTAATCCATATCCTACATAATTTGAAAAGATTCTGATAGAATATTTATTTAATCGTTGTATTTAATTATATGTCATTGCATACTAATACACTATTAAAATAAAGAATGATGAATAATAACATATTTATATGTTAATTTTACCGATTAGCCAGAATAAATTAGCATTATATTTTTAATTATACATTTTGTTTTTCATTTTGCTATTTAAAAACGTAATAATAATAAAATTGCTATTTACTTTACACACATTCTCATACTGAAGTAAATATAACAATAAAATGACCAGATTTTCTTCAAATTCTGAATTTGCAATCACTAAAATGGCATAGCTCGACTGGAAGGCAGAAAATGGACAAAAAATTTTACGATAGAAGCATGGGACGTCAAAGATCAAGATTAAAATACATACAATTTGTTAGGCTGAAGAGATTTTTAATAAAGCTTGTTAAAGACGGAGTTTCATGAATTAACTTGTCTCATATTGAACAAGATACGGAAAAACTTTCATTTTTCATGGAAACACTGTTTATTTACTTCATATTATATCAAAAGTATATTAGAATGAAGTAAAATGAAATCAAATAGCAGTTCCTTCCATATTCAACAATTTTCACTTAGTCTGAGGACTGAATAAGTTGACTTGAAAAAGTGTTGAATTTATCTAAGTGCCATTTAAGTAGAGTTTTATCTGAACAAATAATAAAAGAAAATGTTTATTGGTTTAATGAAGTTGGGGCATTTTGGTGACTGATTGATTAGGCATTATTATTTATAAGAGTATTTATAGATAGAAGGAAAAAATATAATAGAAAACCTATTCCAATCTCTACAAATGGATATTAATAATAAACTGGTATGTACATTATAATGTATCTATATGTCTCCTTAACACAAGTTCTTAGAGAGAGCAATCTGAGGAAAAGTATATGGGCATTGGAATAAAATGTTAAAGAGAGTAGGGGTTAGTCTAGCCGCCCGCTTAAAACGAGTGCATGACCGCCAATTCGCTATCATTCAAAAGCCAATCTCGAACAACCATCAACGTTCAACGTTCTCTCTGTCAGACAGTATGTCACTCTACTCTCATGCTACCATACCATCACTCTAAATAATGCGTAGTGTAAAGTCCTTGCAGTGCTTTACATTCACAATTCAATAAATCTAACTAATTTCTACTTAAGTTTTTCTTCAGTCCCACCCACAAAACATCCATTATAGTAAAATTGTAATTGCAATAATTGTTGAGTATTTTCTTAAGAAAATACAAACTTATGACCAGGAGCCATGTGCCGACTGATTTCTACTATAAAAATGAAGATATATGATATACAAAATATTAATGAAATTAACGACACAAAATGCACAGAATAAAAAGATATACCTCTTTTAAGATTTACAATAATATAAATTAACTTATATTCTTTTCAAATAATAGATCTTTCTAATTTTTATGTTAAAATAAAACAACAAAATAAGAGAGGAAAAAAACAAACAAAAAAACTGCAATGTTCAACCATTGTTTCAGAAAAAACTAATATAAAATAAATTAATAAAATTAGAAAGATAAATGTACAGCTTCGTAAATGATATAAAAATGTTGCCATTATTGACTTTTAGGTAAATGAGGTCACTGTTGGGAGCGCTAAACATTTAACTCATTATTTTTCAAATTTAAACAAATCTTAGTGTATACAAATAGATTCTTAATTTTCTGTATAGAATTTACGAACAATAATTTTTCCCACTTAACATCGTCTGAGGATTGTAAATGATCCGCACTATACTTATACCTAAACTCATTATAAAATCTACAGTAAAAATAAAAATGAAGTAAATTGTCAGAATCAGATTTTCATAGTGAGCAAATATAAATTCGTATTTCTTATTCTTAATAATAATTCTAGTGTATTTCTCTCCCATTAATTTTAATTAAGTGATAAATTGTAGTAAAATAATTACATTTATTTAGAGAGCGGAAATATCTAAATTATAATTACAAATTACACTAAATAAAGAATTCTATTGGGATCAGAGATATTTTCCGTGATAGCCTGCTTCTGTTTGTGGTCATCGACCACTTTCGGGCGTTCGCCCATCATCAGGATGTTTTTGTAAAAAACAGTGAAATAACATCAACTGTATTTACTCTGTGCAAGTCTATGTTATTACACTGTTTGACAAAAACATCTTGATGATGGGCGAACGCCCGAAACTGGTCGATGACCACCAAAAGAAGCAGGATATTGAAATGATTTTGGTGTGATATAGTGTATGTTTGTAGTAGTAGTTGGTGTAGCACGAGCGGTTTTGATAAAGGGCTTGTGTTTATAAGTTTTAAGAAAGAGAAGTAATAAGAATTATTAAGAAAACACTGGTAGATTAAATTAAATATATTCTTTAAAGATATTTAAATGCTATTCAATAACGCAGTAATTATGTTTATAAATCTACTGAAATTAGATGGAATAAACTCTTATGTTTTAACTTAAACTGCCACTGATTCTAAAAGAGCGAAAAACAAGTGTTCTGCTTGTATGTCTGTTTCAGACAGTTCTTGAAGGAATGTCTTCTAATTGTTCGTTCAAATCCTCCCCTGTGAGAAGAAGGGGTAGACAATGCTAACAAGGTTCATGAACTCTTCCTGTAACTGTACTTCTTCTTCCTGGGTTACCCTTTTAGCCAACAAGCTCGCATTTTTCTCATTATTTTCTTCAATTAAAATAGATATAATTTCTTACATCCATCTCACTATCACGGAAAATATCGCTGATGCTTTCCAGCTCTGCGCAACTAACCACAACAAATTCTAGTGGGAATTGAACTGCAGTAATATACATGAAACAAAATATCATAAATATGTTATAAAGTCAAAAAAGAAACAGCCCATGAAGAACCGAAGCTTGCCTCATGGCGATTTTTATTAGGGGACGTGTGGTGAGCACGCAGCGGTACGCTTGCCGTTTGGATCTGACCTTCGCTACCAACACAAGCTACCCTATTTTTCCCGCGATGCTGAGCCATCATTTGCCCTCAAGGGAATCAAACCCGGAATTTATACACCAAAGACGAGTGCACAGGCCCCTACCAACACTTGAGGAAATTATATGTTACATAAAGAATTAAAATTGGGTTTAAAAGGAAATAGCTACATCCATGACATATATGATATTACCTTTATAAAAACTATCACGAAAGCTCGGGAACAATTATTTCCAATTTTGTGCAAGGTTTTTCTCAGGAGGCATGTGCAAGAAAAATGTGCATTATGCATTAGGGATGCAATAGAATATGGTTTTCATTTTCTGGCTTTTTATCCCATCTTCAGACTGAGGTAAATCAATTCTAGCGAGGCATGTGATAATAAAAATTTTGATTGGAAGAGATTGGGATGGTTTATTTGCTCTGTGCAAATCTGTGTTATCAGATAATAACTGTTTATTTAAACTTTCCGCTTTTTCCACGGAAAAAAACTCTGATTTAATTTATAACTTGTGAAAAATTATTTCATTATGTAAATTGTGAAATATTTAGTACTAATCGCAAAGGAATATTATATTTCTGTAAAATAGGCAAACGGCTATGTCTACTTTACCTATATAAATAAATAAGGTTATTAACAAAATCTATCAGGTGCAACTTTTACACAATTTCAGTTTTTGGGTCCATTTGTTGAATACAATCTCTAAGCAAACTAAGCGTATATAGATTATCGATATAGGTTAACGAGAATACTTAATTTTTAATGAAAGATATATAGTAATGTATGGTTAAAATAAATAAATTAAAAAAATATATAAAAAAAAAATGTGAATTATTAGAAAATATGAGTATGAGAATATATGAGATTGCATTACTCGTTCTAAATTTAATGAGAAAATAAGATAATTTATGAATGATGTACTCGATTTCTCGGTAATAAATAACATGTGGTACATTGATTGTAATGGTTAGTTTACATTACATTTGAACCTAATTTTTGATTAGCTTCATGTTACATACAATGGAACTACAAAATCATGCAACATCGAACATTTGCGTAGTTTCGTCGGGTATATATCCTGAATGTATTGTTGTATAATAAAATTATTAATTTTTAATTAAAATACTCTTGTAAAAGCATCCAATTGAAATTAATGAGGACTAGAAATCTAATTACTTTTAACCATGTTCTATTAGATTAACATATAAGGGCTAAATTTTAGCTTATTCAATTTTTATTTCAAACAAATATTATTAATTATTCAATGGAATTTTTTCCATTCATATTTAATCAAACTCTTGTACTACTACAAGTTAACAGTCAGCCAAAATAATAAATTAATTTAGCTATATTTATTTAATTTGAGAAATGAATGTTACATATTAATTAGTTTTGTATTTGTTCTAATGTAATGTTAAAAGCCACCTATTAAGGAGGTTATTGATTTTTTGTATTACAAGGATAGTAAAATTAAATCATAAATAAATCAAATTAAATAAATAAGAATGTTTACATATCAGTTAAGCATATAATTATTTTAATGTTGATGAAGTATGAAATATAATTACTTTCTCTTAAACCTATTAAAGAGAAAGTATTGCGTCATATCAAATTTTCGAATGTGTAAGTTTTTCACAGAAAATATGTTTTGAGATCTCCTAGTAGGGAAATAATGCTTTTATCAAATGACCTATATATGAGTTTGAGTGTGTATGTATGCGGTGAATAACAGACAGATGCTAAAAATTATAGCAACCTTAATCTTGATTATGGATGAGTATAGTGAGATTCGGTCTTTAAAAATAAAAATAAAAACTTATATTTTTGCCAACATTTCGACAAATATATTGTCTGCATCAAGGCATAAAAATTAGAAATGTTAAAAGTTCAAAACATGACAACTTTACATTTTATTTTTAGAAAATAAGTAGGTGGGAACACTGCAACACCACAGGAGAATAGTCCACAGAGAATAGAATATTTCTACAGAGAATAGAATCACTATTCTCTGTGGTGTTGCAGTGTTTTCACCTACTTATATTCCAAACATAAAAAGTAAAATATCATGTTTTGAAGTATAAAATTTCTTATTTTTATGCCTTGATAAAGACAATATATTTATCGAAATCTCACTATCCTCACCCATGATTTAAGAACGATCGAGAAGAACCTTCCTTAATCTTGATATTCCATTTTGGTACCACCGCCGCATCTGACCCGAAGGTTTCAGTCAAAATCCATCATCCGCTATTGCGACTTTATATACCTTTAGTAAATGCACAAGTAAAAAGCATTGCAAGAAGCTATAAACCTATTACTTTTATTTGAAACATTTTCCGAAAAAAGTAATTGTAGTTCATTTTGGGAAGGAAACTTATGCTGTAGGCTTAAATGTAATTTGCGTTTTAAGGTTTCTAGATTTACTAAGTTACTAGTAGAAGTTTTACTAAGTAACAGGGGGAGCTGCCATAGTATTAACTCGCTTTTAGGTATATAAACATAATCCCTACTACATTTATTTGCTTGATAGGCAAATCTAACTAAGGTTTAGTTTAATATTGCAAGTTATAATGAAAAGTTATTTGACAGATTTATTGCAGTAAGAGGGCGTCGTGTTTCAAAACAGACTTTATTCTGCAGATTTCATTGAATTATTTCTCAGAATATAGAGTGACTTAGAAAATGAGAATCGATCAGGTAAAACTACAACGTAGTATCATTTTATAAGCTTACCTAAAGACACCACAAACCTTCACAAAATAATTATTTGCTTATAGGAAAAAGTATTTCAAATAAATATACTAGATCCAAAAATGGATGAAGGGCTACAAGATTAAAGGAAATCATTGAAGCTGTTCTCGGTATAAATCGTTAATAACTAAAAGACTATAATAGTATTCCTTTACACCGAAAGCTTTCTATCGAACTACAAAATAATCGTAAAGCTGACGATTTTCATGAATTTTCATTTTTTTTTTTTTTAGGATTATTTTACAAAACACGGACACAGACACAAACGCACACACAATCTATTTTGCTAAAATGTCGTTTATTTTGATTAAGTGAATTTAAAACTACGTATTTGAAATCAATTTAATGTACGTATAAAAGGAAAAATCTAAAGTGGAACTGTTTATTAATTTTTTTTGTTATTAAAAATTATTAAATTAAATTAAAATTATTATATTAAATTATTTTTTTTTTTCTTCTGTTTTTTCGACTTTTGTCTACCTGATTTTCTTCAAAATCAAAATATTGACAGCAAAATTGCATGTAATCAATATTATATATATATATATATCTATACGATATATATTGTATATGTATATGTATTTAATGTGTAGATCATTGAGAGAAAATGATTATAAATATATATATATATATATATAATATAATGAGTATACTTATATATTTATTTTATTATATTTTTTTTATTTTATTATATTTACACCTGTCATATATCATGATTTTATAATTAAGTAAAATAGATTAGTTAAAATATATTTCATATTGATTGCTATTTAGAGCAATCTCAAGCTTGGGTTTTTTCGAAGGTTGGATGGAAACAATAATAAACACAGTTACGAAGGTAGAATACCTTTACTTACAATAGAAAGGAATTTCCCTTCCTTCCACTGTTCAATGGAGGGAGGAATTATATAAGATGAAACAAAAATTTGTTGGCTTATCGACCAATTCAAGGTAAAAAAAAAAAAAAAAGTAATTTTTAATTGTTTTTTAATAATTAAAAAGTTCGATGTTTTGGCAAACTTTGTCTGCCTTCTTCAGGAACAATACAAAAAAAAAAAAATTATAACACAAAATAAAAACAATACGTAAGTGTGATTACTGTGGGACTGCTAAGTCTGTAATGAACATCTTTAGGAAACGTTGAAATTTTTTAATTATTAAAAACAATTAAAAATTACTTGTTTTGTTTTTTTACCTTGAATTGGTCGATAAGCCAACAAATTTTTGTTTCATCTTACAACTAACGCCCAACAAAGAAAATCATCTGACAATCATATATATATATATATTAGATCAAATTTGAAGCTGGGAGGAATCTGTGTATAAGGAAAAGCAGTGCTATCCGAAATTGTGTAGCAGAGACGAAGTGCGAAACACAACCTTCATCCAGTGTTTGTATGTAAGTTTATATATGAAATAATTTTAATTATTCAAGTTTTATTTTATATCAGACACATTATAAGATAATATTTTGGTTCAATTATACCCATTTTTGTATTATTTTCTTATTATACCTTCTCACCTCTAAATTCAGTGTGAACGCAGACCCTACGAGACTCCTTTGGAAAGGAAGTCACTTTCTATTAATAATTAGTGATTCAAGTAATTTAATAATTTATGAATTATCAAAGTTATTTTTTGTATACCCATCAATACATAACATTACAATATATGTAAGTATATACCACAGTTTTTATAAGTCCATGCATCCATTTCTCAAAAAAAGAACGTGGTTTAAGGGCTTAAATGTTGATAAAAAGGTGGTTACGATGGTAAGTCGTTTAAGAAGCAATCATGCAGTTTGCAAATCCTACATGCTTAGATTGGGGCTGTGTTCTTCCCCTCTATGTGCACAATGTCAACAGAATGAAGATTTTAGGCCCATTGTCATGACCTGTATTAAGTATATCTCACGAAAGATATAATTTTTTTAATAAAATATTGAAATATTTAGAGTCCCCGTTCAATTATGGAAGTATAATATTCTCAGATAATTTAGTAGTTCTGCAAGAACTAAGTATTTTTTTGGCTGTGTACAAATATGATAATAATTAATTTATTGTCAATATCCGATAAACCTCGCTTTTGCAACTAGTTACAGTTTCCTAGTAGATTTAAGTTGAATGGGTCGGAGGAATATCAAGTACTCCACCCTTAATATGTTACTTGGAAAGAGTGTGTGTGTGTGAGTGCGGTAGCGTGTTTGTACGAGTGTATTATATTATTTGCATGTATATATTTTATTTATTACGGATGTCTGTATTTATTTGGATGAAAGTATTTATTGGAGAGATTGTTTAGGAATAATGTACTATTTAGAATTAGAATCCTTAGTTTGAATGTTAGTTATGATTGAGTGTGGGGGGACCAATACGGGCAGGGGTGGCAACTTTTTCTCGTGTGGGAAGTCTTCCTGCACTGTCTTAAAATTGGGAGCCACTATCTCTTGGAGGGGTGGGTCTGAGCCGGGATTGGCTAACCCGGCACGTGTGAATGTGAGAGTGAATCTTGTGTAAATAGTGTACAAATTTAATTTAGGTTTAGGAATTAGGGGTGCGAGGAATATCGAGTACTCCACCCCGAGTACTTGTTATTTTAGTTGTGGAAAATTGTTTGAATGAATGTATTTATTGGGATATGAGTATTTAATGGTATGAGAGTAGAAGATGATGTGAATGCAACTAAGCGTGTGAATGTATGAATGTAATAACTGATAGGAGGTTTATTAATGAGTATCCTTATAAACAAGGTGTAAAGTATGGAAAAGTAGTAAAGGTGCTGCAGCTGGATGTTTGGAGGAGGGTTATGTTGGATATTTGACAATACATTTTCTCATTCATAGAATAATATAGTGGCTATGGCCTAACAGCTAATGCCAAAAAAAAAAGTATATACCTATCTACTCAAAATATACATTAATATTGACTTGCTATTTAATTAAATTCGCACTACAAGGAACATTAAATTCACACAATTGTATAAATATATTGTTTCCGACAAAGAGGTTTCTCCAGAATCTTGTAAACTAAATTTTTCTAGAGAAATGTTATTCTGCTAATAAGGATGTCTGCAATTGCTTTAATGTTTTTGGAAAAGTGCGAAAGGCTGGAAAATAACCACTGAGTATATGAGTACAGAGGTATTTTCGATTGTAGGATTTTGAACGATAAACTTAGAATCCAACCCTCCCCCTCCCCACTAGTGATAACAAAGCGATATTTCAAGTTTAAGCTTTAGGCGGTTTTTTTCTATTTTTGAGACCCCCGACCAGCACTACGGTTCAATCACATATAATATACTCAATATACTATATACAATATACTCTTACACTATACACAATATATTCACTTAAACCTCACACTAATTCCAAAATACATTGTTTCTGAAAAAAATGTATTTTCAATATAAAAATCAGTTTCGTATATCTATCATCATATCGCAGTACATATTAGTGTTTCCTGCAGTAGAGTACATAAAAATATAACAATTAAAAACTGAATTAAATGAGGGATATATATTTAATATTTATATAATGCATAATAAATGTAGGAAAAATTGGCATAGCCACTGCATCTAAATACAATGCAATTAAGAAATTTGGTAGGCAAAAACTTTGTCCAATATTATCATAAAATTCTATTAATTTGTATGAACTGTTTAACTTACCATCACCCTAATAAATTGCGGGTGTATTCGTTTGTCAACATCTATCTTCTTATACTATCTCCTTCTAATAGTTATAATAGACTAACATGCCATACGTGTAAGTGTTGCAGTTGGTAGCAACATGAGCTCTCAGTACCATAATACATACATGATTACAATGTAATACAGCTACTGGTTGAATTTATACATTCAATAAAATAACTATTGTGATTACTTGTAATTATAAAACAACTAGCTAAACCCGGCCACGCTAAGTTATTATCAGGGAAGTAAATAGAAGTATGATAGTTAACATAGCAGCATGAAAACAAATCATTCAATTCAATACCCTACTTTGCGTTGCTGTGAACTGAAAGGAAAAAAAGAAAAAAATGTTTTTAACTGAAAGAATGTTTTCAAGAGTTGAATGCGCTGTTCTACATCCTTCCATCAATGTAGCAGCATTACCTGAAGAAGCAAGTGCTAACGCAATATGGCCATTTGAACGGATTTTAGCCAGGATTAATTTACTTGGACGAATAGCTGTAAGTCATTTCTGGTGTATGATTGCTCTTCGAGCAGTTCTCTCTCGAATGTTGCATTGATCGACCTGTTCGGTACTGTTCCTTTCAACAGTGCCAACAACTTGCAACATATGCAAGACAAAGATCCTCAATGAAGATTAGCGCTTCATTGTGTATTTCCTCTGAGAAATCCAAGCCACGATTGCTTTTCTTGACGTATTCTGTGCAGAATATCTTCGGCAAAGAGCGCGCCACGATCGCAACCCGTGTGCGTCTGTCTATTTCTGCCAAACTCACGAATCGCTCCCCTTTTCCGTTGGAACTTCGAAATAAAAAGTATATATAAACACTCTTATATATGTAACTTTGTGTAAAAATTTCAAGACAATCCATCGACTACTTTTCGAATTTTGCGGCCACAAACATATCGAAGCTGAATTTTTATACATATACATAGATAACAGAACGCAAGGGCGAAAAGCAAAATTTCCTCTCTTATAAAGTCTTATTTATGCAGTCTTCATGAATTAATGATTTGCGTAGACTGAACGTAATTGACCATTACAGTGAAATAAAATGCGGCAATAAACTTATAGCTAAAAATATTTTTCTATGATATCCTGTTTCATTATTGTGATAACTCGGCCCCTATTCAGGTTCTCTTGACATAGGAGAAATATAATGTACCTTCTCGTTAATTAAATTAAATATGTCTGGCACATACTATTGGTTTTTAGTTGCAGTGAGATTAGTTCTATTCAATAGCTCACCAAACAAAGCAATATTCAAAACAACAGGAACGATACAATTAAAATGATTAACTTTGCATTGGTCATACTGATAGATGATCAAAAAGAATTATAAAATGTTACGACTAACAATAGCAAAAGAAGCAGACCAAAATACGCCTTGGAAATTGAGGTGTATACGCAATAACAATTTGAGAGAAGATAACTGGTGTGATAATAAGCTTGGAGATTTGGCAATGAGGAATCAGTATGCGCTCAAGATTTAACTCGTCAATAGATATAGATAGGATTTTTGATGGGTATAAAATAGGATAGACCAAAACGGTACCTATCTTCTGGTGACAATCTTTCTTTTTCAGTTTCCGGATATCTTAAAATAAACTGATTATGATAAACTTTATTTTAAGATTTGAAGAAAGTTCCAATTTCTTGAATAACAAGCGCATACTCATGTTTAACTGACAAACAATCAATTCAGTTATTATTGGAATAGAATTGAATTTTTGTCAAATATATTTAAAATATTTAACTATTTTCTGGTTATATAAAATTAATTTAAAGCTTCATTGCATAATATTTAATAAACATTATTGATATAAATTTCTTATATTAACAAAAGTTAATAATTTATCTTTTACAATAAGCAATGATAAACAGGTGTTTTTAAGATATGTTTTCAGTGTTCAAATAAAGAAGCAAGTATATTATATTTATAAACCTATAAAAAAATCTTAAAAGATGAAAATGAAATAGAGATGTCACAGGTCACAGACAACAAGTATTAATAAGGTATGTTGGTGGAAGTGTACACCGTAGATCTTGAGTTGAGATTACTCCACGCTGGCAACATATACTCATTCATTGTGACAACATTTATATATAATATATAAAACAGAGAGAGAGTGAGAGAGATGTTAGGAGAGAGTTAGCTGGAAGGAAGAGAAACTGAAGAGAAACATATAACATTCCTTATCTTGATAAAAATTGTCCACTTAACAATACACCTCATCCTTTTAGTTGTGAACGTTAAAACTTCTTTCAAATATAAGTTATGTTTGCGGTGTGTAACACTTATAAAAAAGCGTTGAATAAATTATCAGATTCGAACGAAAATTTAAGAAATGTTTTTTTAAAATGCAAATTTATTTTTTTTAAATTGAATAAATTGTTTTTATTTATTTATTAAGAAATATTTTTTGTTTAATTCCGCCTCTAAAAAGTTTAAAAAAGAAACGCGATTTTGCTTAAAAATATGTCTAAAACAAAATTAAAATATTACGCCATTGTTAGCCAATTATAATTTAATATAAATGCATAAACTAATCTAAAAATCCTTATGAGCAGCAAATTAAACTATCAGAGATATTTTCCATGATAGCCTGCTTCTTTTTGTGGTCATCGACCGGTTTGCCCATCATCAGGATGTTTTTGTCAAAACATAGCAAATCACAGAGCAAATCTATGTTATCACACTGTTTTGACAAAAATATCCTGATGATGGGCGAATGCCGGAAACCGATTGATGACCAAAAAAAGAAGCAGGATATCACGGAAAATATCTCTGCTGCTTTCCAGCATTGCGAATTCAACCACAAGAATTTAAGTATCAAGTATCAAGTTGCTCCAAAGATCAGCGAATGAAGTAGATTCATAAACATGGTTAGATAATCCCACTTCATTTTGCTGCCAAATATTACTTTAGAATACAGTTTCTATGGTGCAACTGATTATACAAGTCAGTCATTCCGTTTAGAATAATGTCAGTTACTTATCGCTAAGTGTAAAAATGAAATAATAAATTGCAGGCACCAAATGTGGACTAACATATGAGACTTACAATAAATCTAACCCTTTAATGGGAACATTATGTCATCAACTTATAGAAGATACCACTACGATCGGAAAATATACCTGAGGACTGGGGGAAAATAATACTGATTTTACGAAACTTGATTTTGACATTCATTTGAATTTTGAACTTGATTTGAAACTCGCTTATCTTTACTTACTCCTTCTTACGCTAATGCTAAATTGTTCCATGAAGGACCCAAGCCTTAGCCACCACAGCTTTCCACCTGTCTCTATCTCTTGTCGACGCGTCTCCATCTCTGCTGACCAAGGACTTCAAAATCTTCCTGCTCATCCTTTAACCACTTCAGTCGGGGCCAGCCCTTCGGCCTTTTTCTACCAGAGTGTCTATACAAAGCTTTTCTGAGACCTTACATTTTGTCCAACCTGTTCAAATGTCCCAGCCATCATAACCTACTAGACTTATAGTGGCTACTATAACTGGTCACCAAACAGTTCTACAACTTCTCGTTTCGTCCTGACTTCATAGCCAACTTGCATCCTTGTTATTACTTTCCCACCTGTACAATCTTTACTCGCCCGCTTAGATTAATAGTCATGTGTCCGAACTAGAGATTACGATTGGCTGCAGCGTCGTTTGGTAGATTCTTATCTTTAATTGCTCAGGACGAAAAATTACTTTTAAAAACTGGCTGCAGCACCCAAATACATCTATTTCCGGCTGCGATTCTCTCATCCTTATCCACTATTATTATTAGAGGTTAAAATTGCCCCCAAGTATTTGAATTCTTTAACATCTTGTAAAGAGTACTCACCCACTCGTAGTTTCCGAAATATTCTTCTTTGCCTTGTATTAATCATATACTTGGTTTTTTCGCTGTTCACCTCTAACCCAAGTTCATTAGCAGTCACGTCCAGCTCCAGAAAGGCTAATTTTAGCTCATGCTACGACCTGCGAATATTGGGTTATACTTACAATGCAACTTACGCAAAACTGATTATAATGGTGAGGACGGAATCATTAAATTTACACTGCAAACCATTTGACCCAGAGGCCTCCCAAATTCGCGCTTTATGTAATTTAAAAGTAGTTGAAGAGGTTTCATTTGGTTTCATTTCATTTGGATTTGTCCAATTTTGGCACCATACAGGGTACATTATTTAAAAAAGAAAATCCTTTCCATAGATGAAGTTTGTTTTATTTTAAATAGAAAGAAATGGAAAAAATTGATCAATTGTTTAACAGTGGCCACACAACACAGAAAAGTACTTATCGGTGAATTTAATTATGAATAATTTTTATTTTATTTATATTTTTAAAGATGGATGTGTGGCTGCCCGCGGCGTGTCACTCCTGCAGTCAAGAATTATACGGCAATTCTCACTGCCACGTCACTTAACACCACTCGCTAGTCGCCACTTTAACCCGGGAGAACTCGCTAGAAAAAATGAATAGCAAGAACTCGCGCGTGAGACTTTCTCTCACACCCAATTTTCATATTTTTTCACCACATAATAATATTATTAGCTTCTAAATACCAATTAAGTAAACGACATTATATTTATAAATATAAATACACACATAAACTTAAACAAATATCAATATAAAAAATATAAATAACACTTTTTTATTTATAAAAAAAAAAAAAAACTGGAGCAAAACTCAATATAAAAAATACAATTTGTGTTGAATTATTCAGTAACAGCACATTTTGGACACGTATCACAATTTGGGTGTACGTGCATCTGCTAATGAAAACACTTTGAGGACATATTTTGCTGGTTTACTAGGGATGTATTGCCGAAAATTGCAACGTCCCCGAAACGGTTCCAACATTTCATCTATAGTACAGTATTCACCAACTTGGTAATTTTCTTTACATTTGGATATAAATTCATCCAGTCCTCTCTTATGGAATCAGGAAAAAAAAGATTCCAACATTCCAACGGAGTTTTAGCTTGCTTTGCAATAGTTTTCACACCTGGAAGATGGATAACGATGTTTTGTTTCCTTCTGCGCACATTTTCGCGGGGAGCGGAAACATGCCAAACAGTAGTTTTGACGTTACCAAACAAGCAGTTTCCGAGGATCGTCGTTTTCGAGTTCATCTTTCTCTTTTATCCCTGATTGTTCTGAATCACTTTCCGGTTTTCGAAGCTTTCCGAGCATCAAAGCGGTTTTCGTTGTCTACAAGGTTGGGGAGAACTTTAGTTTTACCCTGTTCGGGATCAGGAATCCATGACAAATATTCTAAGCGAAAAAAATTAACATAAATAAAATTACCAGGAAAATATAAAGTAAATAAATATCCTGAAAAATGCCACTTACGAAGATCGTACAACGCTTTCCCCATCTCGGCCATATGTTTGCCACGACTCATTTGAATTTAAAAAATCTAAAATTCAAAAGGCAAACTAATTTTGTGTCACCAGTAAACCAAAAATTTTATACAAACAGAAAATTACTTTCTTATATAAACGAAACGCGAACACTAGCGCGTGAGATATTCACTCACGGTTTAGAATATTTTTGTTTAACTTCCTCTCCTGAAGCTAACACAAGACTGAGAGGGAAAATATTTCAAGAGGAAGTAAACAAAAGATAGAAACTCAGCTAGACGAAACTTAGGACCTCCAACTACTCCCACTTCCGGATTATGAGTGTTTTTCTTCAAGCGTTAGAGAAAATCTCACGGTGCGAGTTCTCCCGGGTTAATAGAGTTACTTACAAATGTTGATGATGCAAGGATTATTAAACTATGGGCTGATAGGATCTATAAAGTCCAGTGTATAAATTGAATGTCAGATTGCAGCTCTTTGCGTTCTATTTGAAAATTGGCAGGTTACATTGGCAGGTACACACTAGACAACTTTGAACTGATGAACGTGTTTCCTATTTTGAAAATGTACATAAAACCAAGCGTCGAAGCGAGATATTTCCCCTTGCTCTTTGGAGACAAAAGACATCTCAAATATAAATGCCTGAACAAAAGAAATTACTTCACTTTATTGTTTTTTTACGAACACATTCTCTTCCTGCAGTAAGAGAAAGTAATCAAAATAATTGTATTGTAAAACAGGTTACTGATTCAGTTCTTTCATTGGGGAATGCTTTCTTTGCGGTAACTTTTCAAATATATAAAAGAATGTACTGTTTTACATTGGAATAATTTTGTTAACAAATAAAAGCATTTCAAAATTGAATTTATACATTTCCAGAATATTTGTTTATTAAACAGGAAGATTGAATATTTGAAGTATTTTATACAAGCATTTCAAAGCATTAAATTTCCACGAGTATTCACATATCTCTCTGATGCTAATATTAACCATATCACTCTTCCTCTCATAACAATGAGATAAACAGAATGAGCAAGGGAGTGAAAAATAAAGAAAACCAACCGTGCACATTGGAAGAAGCCTTGTTAAACCAGGAAGAATAGGCCAGAAGAGGTAAGTGCGGTGAAGAATAGGCGTTCAGCGAATGCAGAGTCACGATATTGTTTTCAACATATATTCAAGAATGGTATTGAGATTCTTGTTTAGTGTATATATGAAAGTGTGGGCGAAACATAGTCGAAGAAAGGAGATATAATACTAGAGTACGGGTGGAGTAGTTGAAACACGCAACAGGAACGTGTGTGTTAAAGCAGTACGGCAAGACGATAGCTAAGAATACGCAGCATCCCCATTCATCCATACCCTCTCACCATAACATCATAACAGTTCTTCATCTGAAAACCTCCCGTAGAGGACGATTCCGTTTATATTCATATAATGCTAATCAACATGGAAGGCTCATTAGTTGTTTTCGTGGTATTGTTCTGAATTCGATGTGTTTTTGTATGCGTGTCTATATAGTAATATGCTTGCATATAAAAGGGGTGTTACTAAGGAATTTCTAAACACAAGACGTGGGCAGTGGTGCAAGATTAATATGCATCAGGTAACGCAGAATGTTAGATAGGGGGGAAGAATGAGCGTATAAGAGAGAAAGGGTAAACTAGATATTTGATTTAGTCATTGAAACGTGACAAAGATAATCTCAAACAATCATCCATACTAGTTTGAACGAACAGGGGAAAGCCGGTAGTTCTCGGTCCGTTCAGCTGAAATCATTTGATAATGCTTTAGTTTGAATGGATGTAGTTTAGTTATAAATGACAAGATTGCCATCTGTAGGTGGCATTTAAAAAAGAAAAAAAAATGATTCAGTTTGCACGAAAAAAGTTTACTGGAAATTAAGGTAACATATTATAGAATAAGAAATTATTAATATTTTTGTTTTCTGAAATAACCCTCCAGCATGAAACTTTTATCAACTTCATGTTTAATCAAAGGTATTTTAATATTAAATAGACGTTATGAAGTTTAACCTTACACTTTAGGGGTTATTGTAGATGATAATACCTAAAATAGAAGTGGAAAAGGAAAAAATAATCAGAATAATAATAAAAGAACTAGAATAATCAGAATAATAGAAAGCGGCCAAAGTCCCCCTGAAGTCGATATTAATTTAATAAATTTTTATCTGTGTATGTCATGGTTTACATTAAAAAATTAAATGTACTATGTTTGTACAGTTTGATTATTACATTCGCATGTATTGTTACCCGTTAGTTTGAATCTATGTAGATACTGTATGTGGCACAGTGTCCAGTAAGCACTTATGTTAGTTGTATGTAATACTTACTAATTCTGTTGTCTACGTTTGGAATATATTCTAAAAGTGACGATCTTTCATGGAAGTTGGCCCACGGCATTTTCCAAGCTTCTCTTGCCCACTGCCTCAAAATCCGTTTCGCCGCAGAATGCGGTGCTTTGTTACAACAATTTCTAATAAACGATATAATTTAGGAAAAAGATTTCATAAATAACTATTTGGAATTAATACTATTTTAGCTTGCATGACAGATTGTTCCACTCAGAAACTTTTTATTAACGATAAAACATGAAGGGCACTTAAGTTTCCGGGTTGAGACCGTGTCAGTGGTTTGCTATAAGCCGACGTTTCACCCATATTGCAATGAGTTTCTTCAGGATCTTGTCGCCTTGAATGCTAATAGAGCACAAACAAGAATCGTGGCAGAAAAGAGGCGGAGCCTCTTCTTCCGCCATGTTGCATGTCATCTCAACTCCCACTGAGCTGGTAGTGGGAGGCTAATTATTTCTTTTGTGCCCACGGTTGGCTGGCGCGTGTCGAGGTCTAAATCTCCCATCCCACTGCCTCTCTAGCAAAGTTGTAGCCTTGTTTGGCTGTAATGGTTTCCCGAAGCAAAATAAGGCTGCAACTTTGGCCCTTGTTTTGTCATGGTTTTTGTCAGTGTTCTATTACTATTCAAGCAATGCCAACCTGAAGAAGCTTATGTGTACGAAACATCGGTTTGTAGCAGACACTGACGCGGACGTTTTTCATGAAAGTGGCCGCGGAAGCTTAAAAGATCAAAACATAAAGGGTTCTGTTAAGTGCAGTTCAAAAAATAATACTATGACATATTTGAAAAACTAAGATCTTGTCTTTATTTACTTTCTTGTAAGCGTTCAATTCTTTTTTAAAAAAAAAGTAAAAATAAATTTTGTATTAAGATAGTGAAAGGATTTGTTGTCACTGAAATTCAGCTATTTCCAATTTTGAGAAAGCGTCCTTCCGCCACAAATTACTGAAAAACACAAAGATTGAACATACTTAATCTAATGATAAAATTTACTTAATAAATATATATTTCTTTACAATATACTAATAGAATTCGTGAAGTTTGGCCAAAAAAAAAAAAAAAAAAAATGAATTCTTGCCAACGTTTCGATAAATTTATTATCTTTCTCAAGGCAGAAAATCTTTGTTAGTGTGAAAATTGTAATGTAAATCTGTGTAGCTGTCTTGTATGTCTAAAATGTGACCTGACTGTCAATAGAAGAATCGCCTTAAAAAGTATATGTAAGGTCTTTGACCAATCACCTTATTATGGGTTGAAAAAAAAAATGAATCAGTTTATAGCCCAGTTAGAAATGTAAATAAGATTTATTTGGTTTCATTGTTTTATAAGTAAAATAACGATTATAATTGATTGCGTTTATTTAAACATAACTGTATACAGGTAACAATAGAATTAATCTTGGAACATTTCAGCTCAAGTACCTCTTAGACTCCCATCTGTTTCAAACAGCATCTGTCCTTCCGAATCAAAAATTAATAAATAACGTTACATCCAAACAAATAAGAAGCTTATACAATTATGTAACCATAAACAGTGATAAATTTGTCATTCAACTAACTGAAGCCGGTTGAATTTCAGATCTCCATTAAATGATTTATTGATAGATAGATTATTATGTTTATAGTGTAATACTAAATAATTTATCTTCAGTATAATGTATATTTTTCTTGTAGTATATTTAAATAACTACATACAGTCCAACTTCCATATTTATTAATATCGGCCATTATGATGTTTGATTGTTATTAATAGCGTTCCCAGAATTTAAAGTATACATAATGAATTGGGAAATTAATAATAAAATAACTGCTAGACTGATTTTAATGGATCGTATAATATATTAGGTCTGTCTGTTCTTATTAACTAAATTCGATTTAAAACAATGTGTTCCAAATGTCAAAAGCAAAGTTTTAAAAAAGATTGGATTTCTAGAAAGAAAAATTAACAATATAAACAAAAAAAATCCCAATTATAATAAAATTGATAAATCAAAAGTGCGTCTTTACAGATAGATTTCTGAGTATTTTTTGGAATTTTCTCAAAAAATAGTTCCATCAATTTTCTTGTATTCCTAATCCGACTTGTATTTTTATATTCCCTTTGATGAAATTATATATGCAAACAAGTGCTTCCTTTCTATTAGTGCCAATATGCTTTTTGTGCTACAAGGAAATCGTACGTACTCAGACAGTTCAGGTAAAAACTTTCCTCTTTTCTTATGGTACCTGTTACAGCTAAAGAGTAATTGATTGATACCGCCATCTTCCACGTCACCACAATTGCATTTGGGACTATTTGTGATATGTATTTTAAAAAGGTGCGGCTTATGGTTAAATCTCAAACGCATTATCGTGATATGAAAATGCCTTTCCCCATCAAACTGTTCAAATCATACAAACTGCCAGGACTTTACACAAATTGTAAGTAACAGTTTTCCTATCTTAATGACAGAAACTGGCATTGAGAGATTTAGAGTGATTGAAGAGAAAGGTTGGTTGATGATGCATTATAACGCTGTATGAACTGTTGAAAGACTGTCTCTAACACTTTTATTTGAAACAAATTTATTTTAGGGGAGTTGAGGAGCGCCTATGATTTAAGACATAAATATGAACTACATTTACATCTTTGCTAAGAGTTTTGAGATAACAGACGCGTCATATAATGTATTCATAAATAATTAACCATCGATTTCCTATATTAACATGGAAACTTGTATTCATAGATTTTTGGGCATTTGATGTATACGGAAATTATAATTAACATTTGAACGAAAACTTAGAGTTTAAGTTTTTCAAAGAATTCAAGGAGAAGCAGTATCTTAGGGTGGAAAATCTTAGGCCGCAAAATACGTACTATCTACAGTAATTAGTTTCAACGGCTTATTTAGGAAATCTTCAGAATATTTAACTGGATTCATTCATTTATTCAATCTTGGGAGTGATTGTGTAAAAACACATTCTCAAGAAAATTTTATAGTATAATTATCAATTCATTAAATTTGATTATCTGGAATGATTATGTGTTGGTTTTGCGAACGATTAACTTATTTATGTTTGTAATATCTGTTACAGTAATAAGTAAGACATTATGAACAGATACAGCCGGTTTTGCTAAATTTTTATTTACCTTTTCTTTTCTTTTTTTTCAGAGCTATAATGCTCTGCGAACAAAAGAGGTGTATTGTGCCCTCTTACCTACTACATACCATCTCCATTCCAACTGTTGAGCAAATCTCATTTATACTGTAATGCACGCACATGCTAGGCGTTATACCTATATTTACCTAACTGAAATGTTAATTTTCCAGGCATATAAATATATCGATTCAGTTTTACAAAAATTTGTTAAATTAGTGTTGATAAATATAAATAAAATATATATATATTTTATTTTTACAAGTTGACAACTTTTTGAGAAAAAAACTCTTTGCGTTATTGTTAACCAAGTTCTTTAACATTAGTTGCTTATTAATTATTATAAAACAGGTAAATGCTCAGCGGTTGTAGGGCATCTTATTATAGTGAAGTTATTAATTTCAAGTAGGCCATCGAAAAACACTAAAAACTGTCCCTTGACTACTCCAGACCTTATTTCTAAGTATTTCTATGTTATAATCATTCGTGGTTAAATGATGTATCAAGAGGAAAACTATTTAAATAAAGCTTTAAGTTATTTGTTTTAATATGGTGAATCTTTGTATAATATGGTTAAATAGGTGGTTGGCTCTTTATATATATATATATATATATAGGGTAAGAGAAGGGGAGAATTGGGTTTGAGAGATAAATAAACTAGAAATAATGCTGAACACTGTATAATTAAGAAGTAAGACAAACTGCCAAGACTTTATACGAATATAGTAAATGATAGCGAGAGATTTAGAGTGAGTGAGAAGGGTTGCTCACGCGTTTTAACTGCTGTATAAACCGTTGAATGACTGTCTCCTGTAGGGCTAGCGCAACTGTATTTTAAGAGAGAGTCTCCCACTTTAGTCTGGCCTAAGTAACGCGTGAGTCTCTCAATTTTGTGTCTCTCATTCTGCTTTAGATCCCTCTCCTGAGATCCTATTATATATTATATACACGTTTATAGTTGTTTTGGGCACCACATCATTTCGATTAAGAAATGTTAAATATAAATTTTATTCTTTAGACCGTTGAAAGAAAAAAATTATCTGAATGCTTTAATTCTTTGATCTTATGGCTTTAAGACAAGTTACTATATTCGTGCAGATTTTTTAGAAATAATTTTCAACTTGAAATTGCAAGTTTTAATATTTCCTGATCATTGGAAAAATGGTCTTAAATTTTGGTGTCGTCGTTCCTTTAAGAATGAAACCATGCCTCCCTAACTTCCTGATTATTATAAAATGAATATGGCATAATTTTTTAATGGCATACATTATTTTTGTTAAATCACTTATGTGTGAAAACCTAGCCACACTTACATTTAGTACCTTGTTAGATTGTAAAGAAAAAAATGTTTGTATTTTAAAATATTAAGTTGAAGTTATTTATTTATTTTTATGTCATTTACTTTGCATAATAAACAAAGAAAATTAAATAAAAGAATTAATAAAAATAAGAAAGAGAAAGTAATAATTCTCACAGTTCAATGAAAGGAATGTGAGCGTAAAAAAAAAATACAATTCTAGAGTAATATTTGATTATTACTTGAATTATGATGGGAATGATGCTATTTAAAAATAAAGTACTTATTAATTCTTAATATATCTTATGTTTTTTCCCTTGTTTTCATATTTAATTATTTTTTTCTGAATAAATGAAATTTCATTTTATTACATCTCGTTTGTATGCGTCCCCCTAATCGATATCTCACGCCCCCCCCCTCTGGCCAGCTCTTATTTATGCCACGGATTTAGTAAAGAAATATTTTATTATCGTTAACTAAATTACTTAAGGGAAATTAGTTAATATTTGACTGAAAATATCAATGCTATCACGTATTGACCAAAAATTAAAAAAAAATATATTAATTGTTAATAACTATTTAAATTATTACTCACATTGCCACTAAAATCGTGACCATTGCCTATGCACTAACTTGATAGGAGGGAAGAGTTTTATAGTTTATCTTACTCCTAGTAAGAGGAAGTATTGTAATCGTGTCAAATTTTCGATATCGAGTTTTCACTGGAAATATATGTTTTGAGGTCTCCTGAGTCTAAAAAAGTGGTTTTTAGCAAATGGTCTGTGTGTGTGTGTGTATGTGTATATGAACAGCATAGCTCAAAAACGAATAACCGTAGAATGTTGAAACTTGATATTCCGTTTAGAAATCAGCATGGGATCTGACAATGGGTCATCTGCCAAAATTCCTCAGCTGAAAGTATCACTTTACTTGTTTTTGTTTTTTTACTTCTTTGCATTTTTCTCAAAAATTGCTCCGACAATTTTCTTGAAACTTGAAATATCAACTAAAAATACAAAGAGCTACAACTTTTATTTGGAATGTTTCTCTGAGAAAATTTCATTTAAGGGCAATTATGAGGGGAGGGGTGGGATTAGGTTTTCATCTAAAGTGCTACTTCAGTTTATTAAACAATTCTATCATCTAAATAATGTTAATTAGAATTGAATATGTTGTTGAAATTCCAAGTTTCAAAAAAATCGGATAACCGGAAGTGTGTTTACATTACCACATTACTAAATGATTTTTTTTCACTTTTTCGCGAATTTTCTCAAAAATGATTCCGACGATTTTCTTGAAACTTCCTATATAAACTAAACATACAAAGATCTACAACTTTTATTTGAAATATTTGTCTGGGAAAATTCATTTAAGAGCACTTTTGTAGGAGGGGTTTGGTTATGTTTTTCTCTAAAGTACTATCATAGTTGATTATACAATTCTATCATCCAAGCAAAATTAATTAGAAATAAATAGATGGACATAATCCGAGTTTTAGGAAAATTAGTAAACCGGAAGTGCACTTTTACTGGACAATTTTTTCAGTTTTCGACGAATTTCATTAAATTTGGTAAACAAACTAGGAAATTTGTCAATTATAATTTTGAGAACTGGAGTAAGAGAAAGTCCCTGTGAGTGTTTCACACAGATTTTTTTTAATTTAGGATATTAATGATTGAGAATTTTTTCCGTATAACTTCGAATATATATTGCTTTGTCTGCTATTAGCCAATAATTTATTTGTCAAGTCATAATGATTATTGGGTAATATCCAACCATTGCTAAAAAATTGCTATCTATTGCTGAAAAAAAACGTTAGATAGTTTCCGCACTTGGACTCAACCAACTGTTGTGCTAACAGAGGTTATAATAGTATTTTGTTCGGACGTTTCTAACTTAACTTTGTTCTGACGTATCTAGACTTCCAAATTTGAAAAAAATCGGTTAACCGGAAGTGTGGATTTGCAGAATAGGTTGTTGAATTTTTTTGAAACATTTCTAGAAAAAAATGATTTTAGAGTCATCTGCGGAATTTGTTGCATCAAATTCTGAATGAAAATTCAGTTTCTTCAATGTTAAAATATAAAATTTTTTTTTTACGTATATTTTATTTATCTAGTTATTTCTTTTGAATTATGATTTTATAATTCAGCTAGTATTTATAGAACCTAATTATTTTTTTTAACAGTAAATACCATAAGGGGGAGCCTTGGTAAGTACTCAGAGTCAAAATATTATTAATCATTCCGTATCTCATACTAATGATCGAAGGATAGTAAAAAAAAAACAAAATAATAAAAAAAAAAGGGAAATAGCTGACCCAACCCTTTGGCCCTAGTAATATTAATTAATGAAGCGCGGGGGGGGGAGACATAGTGTACATAATTTAAGTAATTCTCAATCATCTGACAATCATTACCGTCAAAATGTTTCCCACCCACCCTAAATCTTTGTGTGTTTTTTTACTTGCCACTAATTTTTCAATCACTCATACGCACAAGACGTTTTATAACTTGTAGTGTAAGAGAAGCGTATGCCACACAGCAACATAATGACCCCCATCACAGTGACACTCCTTCATTCTTGAAGTCTTAGTCAAATATGTTTCTTTTTATTTTCCTAATATTATTAACTATTTGATAGGTAATATCACTAAAACACTATCGTAGACAAATTAAAATAATTCAATCATTCATTTATCATTTGCTTCTGTAATTGGTGCTTTGTGATTATGATTTTCCTATAATCCACATATTGTGTTTTCAAGTATATTCTATAGAAGTTATGGTAGTTAAGATTCCTTCTGATGAAAACAGAGTCTTAAAAACACAAGTGAGACCATATGTTAAATTTTTTATTGGGATCTTTAACATAAACACACAAAGTCACATGCACACACATATACATAAGCATCGTATTCACAAACGCACACAACACGTATACACAAACACATATTCAGACCAAAAAATAAATTTAACAATAGTTAATTAATGATAATTATTCCACTATAAGTTGTACGGTGAAGTTATTACACTTTAGACAATAATTCACCTGCACATTGTTCCTCGCCTTATCCCAAAAATCACTACACAAACCATGTAGGAAGCTTATAATGTTGATGTACATTGGAACATCTATTTATTATTATTGTACATACTTGTAAATTTGTAATAAAGCTTTTTATCAATCTATATAGACAATAATTCCACTAAAATTTGTGTCAATATTTTTTTTTACAGCAATCTTTAATAATGTGTTGATTATTAACTAATTTTGGTGAAAAAAGTTCAACGTTCACACTCAAATGAGTTACACACTATTTTCTGTCACTAGTGTGTGAAAGTAACTAACACTAAATTCTTATTAGCCCGTCTTCTAGCGGCAATACGCCAAAAACAAGATCAAACAAATCCATGGCACAGCGGATTTGAGGTTAACAAATTGAACAGATTATAGATTATATTTTATGTTATTTATTTATTTATTTGTTATAAGCGTTAGCCTTGAGCAAAGAGCCAATATTACATATAAACATACCAGTTCTAATCATAGAGACACAGAGATAGGTACAAACAAAAATCTTTTTATTCTTCACAGCAACTAGCCTCAATTATGAAAACAATAAACAAAAAACAGAGCAAAAAAAGAAAATCTCAATAATAAATAGGAAATAAAATATAATTAAAGAAAAGTGAAAGATTAGCACATCGTAAAACAGGAAAATTCGTTTCATATTACAATAACAAATTCCGTAAACATATATTACATATTCTGTAATATTATAATATTATTTGCCAAGTACAAAGCTTCTTTACTCTATTATAACGGCTTGTTTACAGTAATTATAAATGGAATTAATTTGGTGAATGGTGTTAATTAAAAATAAGACTTCGTAACATCTTTATCATGCATATGTAGGGGTAGTGAACCCCCACCACTCATCCACACTAGCGAGTGAACCCCCACCACGCATCAGAGAGAAAGAGCCCTCTCGAGAGAGAGGAGAGGAGAGGCCAGTTGGATATATATACGAGAGACAGAGTCAAAAAGATATATTCTGTTCACAGTCTCACACTTGAATTGTACATATCGTTTAGCCACGTCAGTCTGTCTGTTCAGTTCTTGTAGTGTAAAGTATACAGTCCTTGGCAGTCAGTCATATACATATATATCAATTATATATCTTATACCGATATTGAGGTGTTATTTATCTATCAACATCTACACCAACATCTCCTCCTACAACCATTACATTGGTGGCAGCGCTATCGAAACCCAGCCATTTCTCATTAAAAGGTAAGATATAAATTTCTATTATTTTTTTTTAATTATTATTCATTTTAGTTTTACACTTTTAAATATTTCAATTTCCGCTATTTTTTGTTACATCTATTTGTATATTTCATATTTTTAAAATTTCGACTTCATTTTTATGAAAAGAGCCGAAATTATTCAAAAATTAAAACAACATAATCTTTCCACAAGTGGCAATTTGTTAATTTTAAAAGAAAGACTATCAAAAATCATGTCTACCTACACAATCGGTGGCCAACAAAAATCTGCTGATGAAGCAATCGCGTACCTTCTAAACAAGTGCAACGCTCCAAATCCCGTAAACATCCGGAACTTGCAAATGATAAATAATTTACCAGTTTTCGACGGTTCCCGTAATAGCGACATAAATTCCTTTATAGACCAAATTAATAATTATAGTGCGATTTCGGGATGGTCAGAAGCCGACAAACTGGAAATCCTAATTTTAAAATTAACGGGTGCGGCAAAAATTTTCTTTGACACTTTTAAAACGCAGTGTACAAATGATAACGTCATTTTAACATACCGATTAGCAACGGAAAGTCTAATTGCCAGATTTAAAAAAGAAAAAACGCCCGTGGTATTGTTGCAGCAAATAACGAGCTTGCAACAAAATCCATCAGAAACTCTGGAAGCTTTTGCTGACAGAATAAAGCACATTGCCACATCTCTCTTATTCAAAGCTCAACAAAACCCGTTACAAACGTTACAAAATCTAGTTGAGCGGCTAACAACGGACGCCTTCATAAAATCACTTCCAAGTTCCATGAAGGCCCAAGTCAAATTAAACTCCCCAAAAACCTTGATGAGGCTCAAACTTATGCAACAGCCCTCAGGGACATACAAAGTGCAGAACCTCAAGGTTCGATATTTGCCATTAAAAAGGTAGATTCGCCAATGCAGTCTTCTGACAAACCGCCATCGCCATGCAAACATTGTTCCGGCGTCCATTGGAACTCGGAATGCACACAAAAATTTCAAGTCGTGAAAAATAAAAGAAGGCGAGTTTCTATTTCTAAACCACCTTCGCCTTGTAAATTTTGTCAAGGCAACCACTGGAACCGCGATTGCAACAACAAAAATAATAATTTTAATAATAATAAACAAGCGCGCACTAATTTTGGCAAAAAGCCACAATTTAAGCCAGACCATCGTACCTTCAGGCAAAGTAGGCCCTATTTCAAAAAAACAAATGCCCAACAATAATAATAATAGTAATAATAATAATAACAAATTTAATACTGGCAATACGTCGAATAGATGGGTTCCGCCAACATGCCAGATATGTGAAAAACGAGGGCATACTGCAAAGGCATGCTGGTTCAATAATGCAAAAAACGATTAGGCGCTCAGCCGTTTTCACGAACGGCTACCACGGTCTTGATCCCGGCACTCAACGATTCAAATAATTTATTAATCAATGTCCAAATTAAAAACAAAAAAGTTAAAGCTCTGATCGACACGGGTGCTTCACACTCGCTCATAGATGCCAGTCACGTCAAATCGAGGCCAGAAAAATCTGGTATCATTTTAAAATCGATCACAAACCAGATTATTCCCAATTATGGTCTGTCAAACATTCAATTATCCATAGGCCAAAACACAAAAATTCAAGGTAAATTCATAGTGTCCCAACTGAAAAATGAATTTGAAATGATCATTGGGAGAGACCTACTAACAAAATTTCAAGCCATTATTAATTTCAAAAACTCAAACATAATCATAAACAAAACAGCCATTCCATTCTTAACAGACAACACAACATCACAAATTAACAACATTCAAAACACAACTTTACCAGAAACATTATCAACCAGACACAAAATCAAAATTCCTGCACGATCACACATCGTCAATACTTACACGCTACATACAAAAATTCCAGACGGTTCCATAATATTGACACAACATGACAGTCTACCTACTGAAATTTACTTACCCCACACACTGACTAACGTACATAACAATGCTTGTGCCATAACATTAATAAATACAACACAACATGAAATCTGCATCACGAAACATTTTCCAATAGCACACATTCAATACAACCCTGAGACGTACAACTCATCAAACAAACATACCATAAATTCTATTCAACAACTCTCGCACGAACAAAAAACACAATTACAAGCCTTTCAACAACAGTTACGCCAGAAACTCACTCATCTCTCTCCACAACAAGCAGACATAATTGTTGAAACATTGTCTCCATTTTATGACACATTCACTCATGATAAAGATTACAAAACAAAATTTACAGATATTACACACCACATAGACACACAAAATCATCCGCCTGTACACAGTCGACCTTACAAACTATCACATTCAGAAGCCCCCATACTGAAAGCACTAATACAAGATAATCTGGATAGAGGAATAATTGAACCATCGACGAGTAACTGGGCGCATCCCGTGATTCTTGTTAAAAAGAAGTCTGCGGATCACACAAAAGTTGATTCAAACGACATCACCCAGTTACGCAAACAGTACAGATACGAAGTTGATTTACGTAAATTAAACGCAATCACCACATCTGAAATTTATCCTCTTCCAGACATTCAACACATATTATCAACATTACATGACACAACATACTTCACAACACTCGACATCTCAAACGCATTCCACTCCATTAGACTTGACAAATCATCACAAGACAAAACAACATTCATAACACAATTCGGCACATACAAATTCTTATCTGTTCCGTTCGGTCTGAAGAACGCGAGCGGATCATGTCAGCGTTTAATGGATAAACTATTATCGGGTTACACGGGTGACATATGCCACACATTCATTGACGACATATTAATTTTTCACGGCAAAACATTTCATGAACATTTAACATCTACACAAAAAATTCTCACACAATTACAGAAGGGCAATCTTTGTATAGACCTAAATAAATGTACCTTCTTCAAAGAAGAATGCAAATATTTAGGCTATACATTGAGCAAAAAAGGCATCTCTCCAGATCACGAGAAGTTAAAAGCTGTAGAAACCTATCCAATTCCGAAAAAATTAAAAGACGTCAGAGCATTTTTAGGATTTATAGGTTTTTACAGAAAATTCATTCATAATTTCTCGGAAATAGCCAAGCCCCTTACAGACTTAACAAAGAAAAATACCACGTTTGTATGGTCTTCTCAATGTTCATCGGCATTTCAAATTCTAAAACAAAAATTGATTTCTCCACCGATTCTGGCATACCCCAATTATAATTACGAATTCATATTGACTACGGACGCGAGCAACGTTGGCATATCTGCAATTCTAAGCCAACAAATAAACGGCGAAGAACGTCCAATAGCCTTTTCATCCCGCGTACTCTCTGAAACTGAAACAAGACTCTGCACTACGGAAAGAGAACTGTTAGCCTTCTCTTTGGCTGTAAACAGTACAGATATATCATTTTCGGCTACAAATTCAAAATAATAACTGACCACTCAGCTCTGCAGTGGCTTCAAAATTTAAAGGACCCGCATTCGAAAATGTACAGATGGTCACTGAAATTAAGTGAGTTCGACTTCTACATCGAACACAGATCGGGTAAAAACATCGCTCATGCAGATGCGTTAAGTAGATATATAGGCTGCATCAACACCGATATATCCCCAGAATATTACCCAACCATCGACTTATTAGAAATAGCTCAGCAGCAAGCTGAAGATGAGCAATGCCGACGTCTAGCCCAATCAAAAAATTATGCATTCAATGATTCAGGCCTTCTAATCAATGTGCTGGACAACAACATCCTTGTTCCAAGCAAAATGCGTGATACAGTTTTACAGCTGTATCATGACAACCCATTGTCTGGTCATTATGGCAGACAAAAAACATATGACCGCATAAAAACTCAATTCTCCTGGCCTGACATGACCAAAGACGTGGAGAACTATGTCAAGACGTGTCATAGTTGCGCCACTAGAAAAACCGACAACGCCTATAAACCACCAATAGGCACATTTAGTGAGCCAACTAATGTTTGGCAAGCTATTTCAATTGACGTTGTTGGACCGCTAGAGCCATCAACAAATATTCTAACAGGCGAAGAATACAAATACATATTAACAATAATTTGTCAATACTCCCGCTATTTGGAAATGTTTCCAATTACGAACCAAAAAGCGGAGACTATTGCTCAAATTATTGTTAACCATATCTTCATCATATACGGCACGCCAAAGTACCTACTCACAGATTTGGGTACCAATTTCACATCCACCATCTTACTCCAAATCTGGGCACTGTTAAAAATTAAAAAAGTGTGCACGACGCCATACCACCCTGCGTCAAATGGACGATTAGAGAGAATTCATAGAGACATCGCCAATAACATATCTCACTATGTCCAAAGTGACAAAAATTGGCATAATTACCTGCCATTAATTAAAGCTGCACACAACTCAACGAAAAATGTATCCACAAACTTTACCCCCCATGAACTAGTTTTTGGTACCAAATTTCAATTTCCCTGGATACTAAACTATCCACAAAAAGACATTCAAAATTTTAACATTCATACAAAATGTCTATATGAAAAAATTCAAAAAGTTCGTCAACAGGCAAAAAATAATAATGAAAAAGCCAAACAAATAAGGGAAAAATATTATAATAAAAGTGTTTCAAAACAAAATTTTTATGTAGGAGATAACGTTTATTTAAAAAATTTTACGCCCACGGGAAAATTCACAAAAAAATATCATGGCCCGTACCAAATTTACAAAATATTTTCCAACCAGACTGCACTAATTACCTTAAATGATAATGAAAGAAAATTAGTGCATCTAAGCAAAATTAAAAAAGCACATCTACGACAAAAACTTACAAACACACATAAAATGAAACTACGGCCAAGAAAGGCAAAAATTTAATAACATTTTCGGAAAATTTAGACAAATTTTCCTGGTGTTGGGAGGAGACAATACTCTAGTCCAAGGAAAAATTTCAAAATTAATTTCAAAATTTAAATTCAAACATAAACATTTTAATTAAAAACTTTAAATAAAATTCAACATTTAATTTTAGATCATACACCCTATTTATTTAAACAATTTCGTTAGTGTGAATTGAACATTGATTATGGTCAATTTTAGGCCATACACCACAATCATCATACATTTAATTATTGTTAATTTTAAATAATATACATTCTCATTCTTAACAATTTTAGGTTAAACACCCTATTTATTTAAACATTGAATTTTAGGTCATAAAGGAAATCATACAAAGCATTTACTAATGCATTGATACAAAGCAAATCCAAACATTTCTTATTTTAGATTTAGACCGACAAAGGAGTCATAAGGAGCAATTGCTAATACTTTTCTTATTTTAGAAAAACAAACAATACGGGAATTTAACAAACTGTACAATGCTAGAATTTATTGCAGGATTAAAATACTGGAAAAATTTAGAAATTGAATATAACTTCAACAGCATTGTCTCAACGCCGATAAAACAGGTAAAAACCCTTATTTCTTAGATATATTTCATTGATTTGCTTCTTGTTTAATAGAATAAAAACGTCGACAAAAGGGTGAAATAACAATAAGCATACAAAAATTAGAAGGAATTCCAGGCACCTTACTTCAATAGGAAAGGATTTTCCCAGGTCAATTGGGAAATTTTAATCTTCAATGAATTGCCGAACAATGGAAGTACTAATAAAAGGAGATATCTTTCTGCACCTGGTAAAACCCCAGTTTATTATACTTACTACTTTCACTTTTAATTGTTCTTTGTCACATGTACCTTGAAGGGTGATTAAAATCAACACCCCATGTAAATAATTTTTCAAATGGCCATATACATTCATATATATATAT